>WYDF02057289.1:0-11879 GCA_009867245.2 Adranes taylori
TAGAAAAAAGTCTTTTTAAATAAATTATCAGGTAATCTTGTGCTAATGATATTGGAGCGCAGTTCAGATACAGTAGGGGTCAGCTCAGGTAGATAAAATTGATTGAGCGCAATTCGGGTGTTGGATTAAAGACCGAATTGATTTTGAGCGCAATTCAGTTGCACCGGTAACCAGTATATAAACCTGCTACGAACCAAACAAGAATTAATGCAACTAAAACTAGAATTCGTTAACTATTTGTGGTGTCCTAGGGCGCCAGTGTCAATTTTAACTCAATACAAATGTCGTCGTCAAATTCAAATTTTATACACTTATAAACCCACCGTACACATTGAATGAAGAGCAAAAGTAAAGCAAATAATAAGGAAAACATAAAAGTATAATAAAAGAATATTTCAACATCCAGGCTTTGTCAATTTCGTAACAGAAACTTTTCCGACATGGATAGTATATATCATGAAGAATATCGAAATCGTATCGCTAAATCCGGATGTTTGTTTAATTTCCTGTTTGTTATCGTAAATATGTAACTGCGCTCCTAGATCCGGTAGACAATTTAGCGGATCTTGTTTTCAACATAAATTATCTAGTTTAATATAAGTTTATTAATTATCTAAAAGGATTTTAAGCACTAATTGACGTACAAATTAACATCAAAATTGATAAGATTATTGGTATCAGGGAGTGCCATTCGATCCCGATTTAAGGACAAGATTAGTTTTATAAGCACCTAGACAATCAATTTACAATTTGAACAGACACTGAAAATCATTGTCCAGAAGAGTGAGTATGCAGAAAATTTAGTTTGCGTAGTGTACAAAACTATATGAAAACAAATCAAGGAGATTTTACTGCAATTTAATAAAATGATAATACCATTGCAAACAAACAGGTTTGAAGAGAATCGGCAAATAGAAAATCATAAATGGTTGAGAAAATAATGAATAGCAGCAAAACTATAAAAATTCTCGCACAATTCTGTACAAATTTGTACAGTTGTTCTGTACTCAATGCTTCAGACTTCTATAGCTGCTTTAAAGATACTGATTGGACTACTTTCCATTCACTTAATTTGTGCAAAGGGCAGCTTTGATGCATGCCACAGCTATTGCCAGGACAACAGAACTGGCAATAGCTGTCATAGGACATTTAAAAACATTGCATCATCATAGGACATTTAAAAATCCTTCGAGAGCCCGGAGCGGTAGAACACTAGATGGGATGAGATGCTAGTAAGATTCAACTTTGAACAACTATTTGAAGTTGCTATTCCTCCCAGGAAAAGCTTGATAAGATTATTGGTATCAGGTAGTGTCATTCGACCTCTAAACGTTCATGTAAACATAGACAATCAACTTACAACATTGGTAGTGTACCAATGTAGTAAACTTAAAACTGCATTAAATAGTGTTGTGTTAAAAGCAAATTTAAAGTTCTTAAAAACCAGAACATTGAGTATAGATTAGTGTGCCAAACTATTTGAAACAAAAAAGAAGATTTTACTTCAATATAATAAAATGAGGTTTCTGGGTGCTATTATTGAGAAACGTACGAATATATGGAGATCATCAAAAGTAATGATTATCATGTCATAAATTCCATTGATGAAAAATATTCAACCAGAATTGGGAATAATGGTAAGAGAACAATAATAGATCACGCAATAACGAATCTTACCAACACCTAGTATAAAGCTGAATTGACATTAGTGATCTTAGTGATCATAAAACAATTGACATTACCCTAAAGGCAATTGAAAAACCTAAATTGCAAACGAAAACAATGATAATCAAGAAACTTAACTACGATAGAAGATATACGTCACGAAATAAATAATATAGAGTTGATTACATTGGATAAATTAATGCAGATAACTATGGACGAGAAGAAGGTAACAACGTGAAAATATAGGAACATGTCAAACTAAGGTACATGGATGAATGAATATATTATTAAGCAAATCAAGATAAAAATTCATTAAAAAAAACTGTTGAGGAATGGAAACACAACCCAACGGAAGAACTCAATAAAAAGTACAAAATCGTATGAAATTCACTGCAGGATGAAATATAGAAAACAAAAAAGCAACACTTCTGACAAATAATCAAATATGAACTTAAAGGGACCATACCGACAAACTCCGTACATGGTATTTAAATGGGAAATAATATCGTGAAAGACAATATGAAGCTCGCAAACATCATAAACGACTACTTCCATATATAGGAACAAAATTAGCAGAAAGAAATAAAAGTCTCATTTAAGCCACATCAAAAGCGGCGCACAAAAAAAAACAATATTCCTATCATCTTGTACCGAAAGCCCGGGCCCGGATGGTATTACAGGAATGAATATAAAAAGAATAGAAAACGAGATATTCAAAATAATAAACATGCAAAATAATAAACAACATGCTCATGGAAGGAACATTTTCTGAGTGCCTCAAACGCTCCATAATAACAACGATTTATAAACGTGGAGCAATCAGCAATGTAGGAGGCTAGGACCCATTTCAGTAACATCTATATTTTCAAAAATTCTGGAACGCATCATAAATAAGAGAATCGACAATTTTCTCCAGATATGCAAACTGTATACCGAACACCAATATGGCTTTCAAAGCAGGTCTAATACCCAAGGGTCCTTAAATGACATGATGGACTTCATAAATGAAATGCTGGATGATGGAAAATACGTAACGGCAATGTCAATATATCTACAAAAAGCCTTTGACACAGGGGACCATCAGTGCTTGTTAAATTTCCTTGACAACAACGGAATAAAAGGACCGCCAAATAAACTACTTGAATTATTTAATCAGTGACAGGATGACGGCAACTAAAGTAAATGGAGTTATAAGTGGAGTAATAAGTAATTAGGAGGAAGTAAATGTAGGCGTATCTCAAGGATCGATGTTGAGTCCACAGTTATACATCATATATGTTATGAACATGATGATGCTATCTAAAGTCTAAGTACGTAGTATTTGCTGACAACATACTACTAAACGCAGGCAGAAAAGGCTAAACCCTAGAGAAAGAGATGAATGACGACATGTTAATCTACAACGCAATAAGCGGTTACCCGCAACGCCTGAAGTGGGTACAATGCAATAAGCTTACGATTAGTATGTATCTAATAGTAAAGAAAACTATGTATCTAATATTTAAGAATAAGAACAAAACCCAAATCAAATTAAACATAAAAGTAAATAAGAAACGACTAAAAGAAGTACCAGTTATGAAATAGCCGGGGCTGGAGGTTGACAATAAACGCACATGGGAGGAGCATTTCAAAAATATATCAAAACAACTTTCAGCAGTAAGTGGTACAGCAGTAAGGATAGGCATTACACACCTGAGAACACTGGAAATGATAAAATAAGCGCACATATTGTCCCACATATGATACGGTTGCACTACATGGGGAATGCCATCGAATACGAAAATAAAAAAAAATCGAACGCCTATTAAAAAAGCCCTAAAGCAATTATATAAGATACGTTGACTAACGCCAACTGTGGATGTACTCGTTTACACCGATACAATTAAAAGATCTGATAAACATGGAATCCTGTATAATAGTCCATCAAAGGAGACAGAAAACGATTAAATTCAACATTCAAATATCTGCAAATAGAAAATATCACAACTACGATACCAGGACTAAAAATGACATATACCTCAATCAAGTACGGACAAATTTTATTTGAAATTTTATTGAAAAGAAAAAATTCAATAAAATTTAGAATAATGAACATATACTATAGCCTCCAGAAAAATTCAAAATAATGAACATTAAACAATTCAAAACAGAAATTTAAAAAAAAATGTATGACATATCAAAGAGCCTGAATTTATTAGTAGTTTTTTAGTATAATTTAGGAATATTAGTAGCAAGTCACTAAAACTGTAGTGTAATATTAAGATCTAAATACGTGTAATATTGTAACTGTATAGCTGTATTTTTTGTAATATACGTTTTTTTAAATAAAACAAAAATAAATAAAATTTTAAAAAAAATTGGGAAATCGAAAATTATAATATTAAAATGATCAACAGTTGAGAAAATTACCATTTGCAGCAAAATTATAAAAATCGTCACATAATTCTATACAAATTTGTTCGGTTGTTCTGTACTCAGTGCATCAGATTCTTATAGCTGCTTTAAGGGCACTGATTGGTTTGCTTCCCATTCACTTATTTTCTGACAAAAGCGACTTTAATGCAAACCACAGCTATTGCCAGGATAACAATACTAAAATCCGAAAATATCACATCATATTTAAAGATCCTTAAAGATCCCGTGGAGCAATCAATTCGCGGTAAAACTCACCGCGGTAAAATTCACCGAATGTTGGTGGGATGAATGCTACTAAGCTTCAACTTTGCACAACTATTTAAAGGTGCTATTCCTCCCGGGAAAAAGACAAATGGCATCTTTGTCATTTGTATGGCAAAGATGCGTTGAAATGGTACATAGGATAGGTCAATGGTAGAGCAGGAGCTGGGGTATACAGCCCAACATGTAAAATAGTGATTGACAAAAGTATGAAAAGGGTCAATATCAATATACACACTGATAGTCAAACAGTGCTGAGGGCCTGCTGTCTAAAAGCTGGAAGTTATGAGAAGCCGAAGGAACTAGCAAAACATAACCATCTGAATTTATGGTAGAAACTAATACATATAGAGCTTGAGCACAACGAAATAGCTAACAAACCTGCTAGACAAGTGACAATAAATAAGTCGAAAGATCCAAACCCGTTCTGCATTATAATTATAAACCACAGAAAGCAGATATTTAGACAATGAGAACATGATGCCAGAATAAAACTCGGGAAACCGATCCCAGGACAAAAGCATGCTAAAATCTTTATAGACCTGAGATATGACAAAAAGACTAAATTACTCAATCTCACTATGGAGGAAATCACGATATACACAACAAAAAATATTGGGTATTATCCTCCAAATTATCACATGCATAAAATTGGTAAGGCTAAGAACACAACATGATGATATTGCGAAACAGATGCAGAAAGGATAAAACACATTACCCGCGAAAATGTTGTGCAACTTCAAGTTGCAGACTCAGGCACTTCGTATGGAACATCCTAAAGCAGTCCTAAGGTTTCTTAGTAAACGAAAACTGCTTTAAAACGACAAGATAGGGAAAATGGCTATTTTACCAACGAATGTTGCATTAGGCGATAACGGAGTACGTATAAATTTAATCAAATTGCTGGACCCAAAATCTATGAAATCCTGATAGAAATGAAATTTATATTTTTTTGAGCCAAATACAAATGTATAATATATGTTTGTATTATTCTGTATACGTGTTAATGAAATTACCTAATGATAAATTTCTGACGTTATAAAATGATCTTAATTAAAGTTACAAATTATGAGTTTATAAAATCTAACAGCATAATAAATTCTTGTAAATTAACAAACTGCAGATAATTTAATAAATCTAACGTGCAAAGTAGGAAAAATGGATTTACGTGTTGTTAGGCAATGCAGTTTTCCAGTTGTATATAAACTTTCCAAGAAAAGGCGCTGTATATATTTGTGCATATAGTACGATGATAAAGTAAACATATCCAACAAATAGGTGGGTGGTTTTTGTTAGATCAGACAATGTGGTTCATGGAATAGTTTGAAAAGTAAAGGGAGGAGATCGATTTCTTAGTTCTGGCCGCTTCCCAGATGTCAACGTTTGTTTGTGTGCAATTGAGTGTATGTGTTTATTGTTTGTATGTTTGACATATGTATGTATATAGTACAGCTATGTACAAATAATTTAGAAATAACCACGAAGTTATTTTAGTAATATAAAATAGGTGATTCCATGGTGTTATATCACAGTAGAGAGGGCAATTTTGTAGTTACAAATTTAGTTTCAAATAATTAGTATTACTATACAATTTAAAACTTCAATCGCAAGACATATTTTAAAAGTAATTTATGATACGGAAAATTCTTGATAAATTTGTGTTCCCTAATGAAGTATTGTCCGCATAATTTCATCTCAAGCAGCCTCGAGCAAAAATGCTTAATTAAAGCTTCTAGCAATATATTGCATTTACATTTGATCCTTTATGCCAAATATTGTTGGTACCTTATGCTGTTACTAATTTTAAGCTTGAAACCAAATTCACAAGTTAATTTCTGGATTTTATTAGGGATTAACTTATATTGCGACAACGAAGGTGTAATGGTTTCTTTGTAGTAACGATTCTTATGGTCTAAATGGAAGGACGTCCGATTAGACCAGTCTATTCTGACCCATTATAGATTATCTGCTTAAAATAATTAAAATGTTCCCTAAAACGACTTTTCAAAGGCACATCGACATAAGAAACAAACACTACAGAACACCATAAAATAATTGATAACAGGAGACCGGAATTGCAGATCATAATGTCATACGTTGACACGTGTATTGTGAGTAATGGATGCGCCCCTACGCTCAAGGGAGGAAAATATAAATCGATCATCGATATCATTACAACATATATTACACTTATCAGGCAAAACCTTAACGAGTATTTGCTTAGCAAGTGTACAGTCGTACTTGGAAGACACAAACGACCACGACATCTGAAAGCTCTTCCAAAGAAACCAGCTTAATTCATTCGGGATTTAAAAAAAACTAAAAGAGTAGAGCGAGGATTTACTAATTGAATTCGGCGTAACTAAATAAAACAGCAGTTCATTATTTATTAGGAGGATTAATTAATTCATACGTCGATTAACTCAGTATTAAACATTAAATTGTATATCCTTTTCTGTCTAGAACTGAGAGTCAATCTTAAATAAGCAAGTATGGCCCAGAGATCAAATATTAACATAAATATCGAATAAACAAATAAAGCACCATTAGGTTTTAATCATCTATTTTCAAACAAACGATTTATTATGAGAGTCACGGTAGTTTTATAGGTGTTTAAACCAGTGCCACAAATAATAACATTAGTGGACTGTATTTTATAAAAAATTTATTTCTAAAATCCATACAAACATTTTAATACAACGTTCTAATATGAGAAAACAATATGCTACATCTTCACATGTCTATCGTTACTTGCTGACTACGATAGGCGGGAAAAGTATATCCTTGCACCGTGTACCTTCGCGTCAAGTTTCTTATGTGGATTATATGTACATATATTCTTCGTTGCGCACACCAGTGCTTCCAAACCCAACCCAATTACGCTTCTGCGATTCTGCTGATCAGGACTCTGCGTCAACAAAAGGATTAATAAACTACTTGAATAAAATAAGTATCGTTTTAAGTTTATTCTGTTGTCAAAAATACTATTGCGGATACAGATCAATTATCCTCTAATTCGGAAATAAATATAAAAACCTCTCATTAACATAAAGAAATGTTTCTAATACTGGAAGAATATTTAAACAGGAACTGCTTGACTAAGAACGTAATAAAATATAGTACGGCTATGGTTTAATAAACTGCTATGGTTTAATAAACTGGAGTACAGATTTATTTTCCAATGAAAGATTGTATTTCAGTTTGTACGTAAACGTGAAAGCAATTTAATAATATTTAAATCGAACGTAATATGTTAGTTTCTTATAAAACGAAAATTAATTAAAATATTTAGTGTGTTAATTATTACGAAAACTACGTATTAATGTTTAAGGATTTAAAAAATTGCTCACAAAAGTCGGGTACATGCTAAATGCATTGTATTTCTGACATTGGTAGAGCCGTCCACCAATCCCAGAAATTCAATGCAACTACCCTGTACCCTTCAATGCAATTAACACACTTAATTTTCAACAATAAGTTCTATCTATCCTTTAATTAATACTATTTACATATTTCTATAAGAAGGGAAATCGGAAAGATAAAGCAGGGTGGATCAGGGGGTCCAGATGGGAGGTACCAATAGAGGTATGGAAGTACTTGAATCAGAGAGGGATGGAAGCGTTAGCAAGGAGTATGAATGAAGTGTGGAAGGGGGAAGAGAAAATGTCGGAAGTATGGAAGGAGGGGGAGATAATACCAGTGTACAAGACGGGAACAGAAGGGAGGCAGATAGCTACAATAATGAATGGAATATATAGATTGTATGCGAGGGTGTTGAATGGAAAATTACAGAAGGAGTTGGAAGAAAAGGGTGTGTTATCTAATACGCAGACCGGATTCGTGAGGGGCAAAAGCACAACAGACAATATAGTCACGATAAATTATGTGACCAATAAGAATGTTAGTGAAGGGAGGAAGGTGTACCTGGTGTTCTTTGACCTTAAATCAGCATTTGATCGTCTGGGCAGAGAGAGCGGTTATGGAGGAGGATGAAGGAGGTGGAGATTACAGAGAGAATGTGTGAAAATGTAAAGAGGATGTATGAGGGAAATAGGGTAAGAGCGAGAGTGTGAGAGGGCGTGTCAGAATGGTTCATTGTTAGAAGAGGGGTTAGGCAAGGATGTCCACTGAGTCCGAGTCTATTTAATATATATGTCTCGGATTTGGAGGGGGTGTTAAGAAATGGTCAGACAGGGGGAGTACTGTTGGGGTATGAAAGAATATGGTCACTAGGATACGCGGATGACATAGTGTGCATTGCGGGTAGTAGAGAAGAGATGAATGAGGTGATAAAGAGAGTGGATATATATATGAGGAAAAGAGGGATGGGGGTGAATGTGGATAATACAAAAGTGATGGTGTGTAAAAGAGGAGGGAGAGAAAGTAGGAAGGATGTGTTTAGAATGAATGGGACGAAAATTAAGTGAAGAAGTGGAAATATTTTGGATATATGATAACTAGTCCGGGTAGCGAAAGAGAACATGTAAAGATGATAGTTAAGAAAACGGGAGTAGTAGAAGAAAGCTTAGGGAACGTGTGGAAGAATAGATTTGGGGATTCGGTGAACATGAGGATAAGGATACTGAATGTGTGGAGAGTATGTTAATGTATGAAGCAGAAGTATGGGCTGTAAGGGAAAGAGAGGAGATTGAAAGAATGACAGTGACATACTTGAAGAGGATTTTGGGAGTGGGGATATTATTTTTAACGTATTTTTGAGGGAGGCGTTTTTCTATGAGATACTTTGATATTTTGACGCATCAAGCTATTATTTCCACCCCTGGTGTGACCCACCACTTTTAGAAATCACCACTACTTACATTTTCACTAGATAACCGTCAACAAAATAATGCAACTTTGATCCTTAAATTTTCTTAACGTATCAGGAAGAAACTTTTGACTGGTCGGAAGTATAACATTCCTAAAAATTTTGTAGCAGAGGCTTCTTTCTAACTCCGTCTTTTTTGCGACAGACGCCGTTGAAAGCCATCGGCTTATGCAAAACACTGCAGCTCAACGGATGCTTCCCTTGCCAGAAAATTCGCATAAAAAGAAGCCTTCCAGGCCAGAATCAAATTAGACGCAATTTTCAGTTGTTGTCTTTGGGTGGCTGCGAGAACCCAATGGCACTACTCCAAAGCTTGAATTCTGAAATAAGAACTAGTCAATTTCTTTTGGTTAGCGAGAATGATCGCAACCAGTGTTGATCTCATCTTAGAGCGTTATAGTAAAATTCAAATAAAAGGTTAAGTATCAGACAACACATCTTCTGCTGAATCTTTCGATTCCCAAATCATTATCATTTTCTTCTACTCTTATTCTCATATTATTTTCCTATTATTCTTGACATCGATGCATGATATGGAGAGTGGCCTAGAACGAAGACACGAGAAGAAAATGTGGCCTAGAACGAAGACATCATCGACGCCAGTTTAAGTACTTCGGCAGAGGTCAAATTCATTCCGTCAACGCAAATTATTATTAGTCAATATCCACAACATCATTATCCATCAACAAAAAGCCAATTATCACGACAGATGATTTTGCGATCGAAGTCAATAAGCGTTGTCTCCTACTCGTCTGCATTTTCCCGCTTGGTATGTTTTATCATAAGGGAGCTAGCTAATAATACACCGTTAACTACTTATTAGAGCCACAAAGAAGAACATTCTATTGTACATTTATTTGATATATTTTGTGTTTAGTTGTTTTGTGCTCAACTGTATCCTACATCAAGCTATAGAACAATATCGTAGAACAAGTAATTGCAACGAAGAGGTATATAACATTGGAAACGATACCTTGTGAATATATTTGTTCTGAAGAATGTTTGAGATATATTCGGCATAATTCATGAAAGTATGTTGATGTTCGAATAGAAATTACTAGGGTGGCCCAATTTTCTATATATTAGTAATACTTGATATAGGTAATTTGCTACAAGACAAATGAAACCAAATGTGCACTATTATAGCGGAGTCGTTTCATTTTAGATGCTTATTTTTCAGCTCCGGATAATTACAGAAAGCATTTGTTTTCTATTTATCCATGTTAGGTTACAAAACCAGAATAACAAACCATGGTAGAAAAAACGCAACAACAACGAAATCGAAAATGCAATAACGCACTAAAAAATATAAGCAAACAAAATTACTTTGAATTCAACAATAAATATGGGGATCGGAATGGGGATCGTCTTTTGTTTACATTAAATTGAAACATAAATTTATAAGAAGTTTTCATTTTTAATCAATCATGTAATCACGTTCGTTATCAACAACCTTTTGATTTTGCCATCTAGTGTGCAAATTTTCAATGTCGGATCGATAAAAATCAATTGGTCTTTGAGTAAAATATCTGGAGAGGGCATTTTGGATATCATCCAATTTTTTCCACATAGAAAGTGTTGTAACAATCGGAATAAATGAAAATCCGATGGTGCAATGTCGAGCGAGTATGGTGTGTGAGGTACCGCCTATCCTAATTAATTAATTTTTTCAAAGGTTCGTTTTGAGCAGTGCGGTCTTGCATTATCGTGTTGGAGAATGATGCCTTTTCTGTTAAGAATCGCGGGACATTTTGCAATAAAAGATTGATTTACTCGATCCAAGTGTTCATATTTTGTCCAGCTTCCAGCACTTCATAATGAATGATTCGGCGAATACTCCACCAAACATATAAAATCGCGTTTTTGGGGTGTAAACCTGGCTGAGCGTACTTCGTGGCAATTTATTCGGAGAGAGCCACTGCCTTTTGCATATTCGATTAACATACAGGACCCATTTTCGTCTGCAATGATCAAGCTTCTGTATTGTGCAGTTGCATGTCGTTAATCAATTAGCTTCGTTTTCTGCGGACAAATTATGTGGGACACAAAAACCTGCGCTGCTTACTTTACCAATCTACTGCAAATGTTCTTAAACGGTCGATCAAGGTTGGTTAAAAGTCTTTCGCAGTTTATCGATTGTCTGACACAGAATTGTTTCCACTGCCGCCCTTAACACGCCATTGTCTAAAATTGTTGGTTTTCCTGATATATGAGTCGGAAAGATCAAAATTACCGAATTTGAACTTAGAAAACCATTTTTGACATTTACGAACGTCTAATGCACTTGAATATACATCGTAAATGTTTTTGATAGCAACTGTTGCGTTAACATTTCTTTGAAGTACACAATCAGCTGATAAATGATAAACATATATTGAAATGCGTAGAAACGATATTACATTCCGGTCCCTCAATGGAATCAAGCAATTCTTCTTCTTCTTCTTGTGCCGTTTCTCATCGAAGATTGGCGATAACTGTAGCAAAGTCTTCTCTTTTTTGGGATGTTCTTATTAGGCTGTTCTATGGCTGTTCTTATTAGGGTTTCTGCATTCATGTGTGTCCAGTCCCTAATATTTTTCATCCAGGACAATTGTTTTCTGCCTGGGCCTCGTTTTCCTTCTATTTTTCCTTGAATAATAAGATGTAATAATCGATATTTATTGTTCCTGAGTATATGTCCAAGGTATGCAGCTTTTCTTCTTTTAACAAT
>WYDF02057300.1:0-11878 GCA_009867245.2 Adranes taylori
TTTATTCAGTTCTTCTGAAGAAGGTGTAATTGTTTCCCCGAAACATGTCAAGTTCAATCCTCATAGCTGTGTAAATTATAATCTATCACCGGCTGGAGGCTTTGGTAGAAACTTATAATATACATGGAGTTTCTGGAACACTTTGTTTTAATTAATTAAATTTCAGTCCAACACTGAAACGTTCAAAATTCAACTGTTAACATGTTCAGAATTAAATTTTATTTCTATAATTTAATTTTAGAAATAAATTTTTTAGTTTACAGTAAATTCTATTGCATATAGAACAATTTTTATATAAATATTTTTACTTTAATAATAAATAAAAAATAATAGGATTTTATTAAGTTACTTGAATAAAATGAATATGTTAATAGAAATTTTGCTTAATTTTCTTTAGTATAAAAATTTGATTTATTTAGTAAATTTAAATCAATATTAGATATATTACTTTAGAATATTAGATTTATATTTTTATAAAATATTTTAAAAGAAGGGAAGTGTACGAACGTTGATGAGTAAGAATATTATTTTTATTTAAATTTATGGAGTTGATGAAAATTTATATTTAATAAAAAAAATTCTATTCACAATTTATATATAAATTTTGTTAACAGGATGTTATTTAAAGTTAAAATATATCAATTGTTATTTTCCAAATATTCACATAAAATATTAAAAATTTTAAAGAATTTTTAAATCGACATGCAGACACAGGAGGTAAATTTTCTCTTGCTCTTGTGAAATTATATATTTTATATTAACTATTAGAGGTTTTGGAATATTAGTCTTTCATTACATTGAAAATGTGAACTCCAACACATGAACTCCAAGCGTACTTCGATATTTATTATAGAATTTATTTTTTATAATGGTTTTTTAAATATAACTTATAATATTTTTATTTTAAAATAATTTATTAAATAATTGTTTTGTATCTAAAAACTATTTTTTCTTTAGATGAAGATATAATGTTAATAGTATGTTTACTAGTTTATTATTTTTTTTATAGATAAAGATTTTGTGTTTATTATAAAATAATTAACACAAAATAATTAACAAAAATTGGGAATTATTGAGAGAGGCCTATGTTCAGCAGTGGACGAGAAACAGGCTGTTTGATGATGATGATGATGATAAAATAATTTTGGATATTATATATTTTAAAAATGATAAAATTTTTAAAAATAATTAATTATTATTTTTATATTAAAACTAGATTATATTTAAAAATATTTAAAAAAATTATTGTTTTTTGTAGATTTTTTGATTTCTTATTGGATTTTTAAAAATTGGGTTAATTGTGTCGCCAAAAAGATTTTAAAATTTAAATTTAATTTTTTGTTACATTTAATAATTTCTGTTTTCGCTAGGGTGGATATTAAAAAAAATTTCCGTTCAGGACGGATGCATTTGTTAATCTCGTTGAACACTTGTGTGTGCTCAAATTCCTAGACTTTCTATGACCTATTTTTATTAAAATGTAGTTTGAAGATGCATTAGAATATTTAACTGAAATAATATTTATTACTTAGGGTTACCCGCTTCTGCGAATTGTATTTAATTTAAACCGCTTGGTAAGTAGTTCTTCTATGCAAAGTAAAAGAACTGAATATCAGCCTGTAAGGTACAGTTGTTAATGATTATTTGATAATGTGTATAATTTTGAGCTTTACAATATTTTTTTCGTAGGACTATGTTGTTGACTATATACGGATTTATGGGTGAAACTATTCCCAGGCCATGTTGTTTTGTTCTAGATCTGCGTTTATATGATTATGAGTTCTTTAATCGTTTCTTTTCAGGTACAACAAAGCAATTATATTTATTGCTATAATTTCATTAGTTATTTTTTCATTTCTTCACTTTATTGTCTAATTTAATAGATTAGATCATTTCTTAAACGTGCATCAGCTTTGCAGCACATTGAATTCAAAATTTCGAGGGTAGCACCAATACAGTCTAAACCATACAAACTTATGTTTCAACATTACTCATTTACTGAATTGCATGGATGTAAAGACTGTCGAATGCAAATCCTAATCACATCCTTAATAAAATCACTGCTCAAATAAGTATAATGATATGAAATAAGTATAACATTCTATCTAGCATCGAATTGAAATTATTTATTAATTTACTCACTTGATTTATGTCTAGACCGGTGATGTTTCAAATTAACTGTTTACATTCATATAAGTGAATTCAGTATATATCCTGCGTAGGCGATTTAGGAACTCTATACGGGGAAAATAGAGGAAGGGACTATACAGGGAGGCATAAAATTATAATTGTCTATATATAGTAGTATTCCAATAGACTACAATTTTTTATGGAAAAAATAAAACTTTCCAATAATCAGTGTTTATTTTAGAATCAAATTTAGACGGCAGTTGAGAATTATCAATAAACCTTAATATATTTTGTATATAATCTATAACTAGTTGAGAATAATCTATAACCTTAATATATATGAATTACACAATGAATTTTCTTACAATTTAATAGGTACATAATATCCATTACAACAAATGTCTTTAAAAAGAGACCAGTTCAAGATGTATAGCATCATTTCACCTATTATTATAAGGGATCGTCATATTTGAAAGACTGCGACAAGCTCACTAAGTCACTAGCCGGGTGTTGCTAGAAACGAAAATTAGTCTTATGAATAATAGTTTTCGAATGCAACCAGCGTTACATTTCTAAAGTAAATAGTTAATTGATTAGTTGTGTTTCTGATTAGTTGTTGATATAGGTATTTCGACACCCTGAGAAGTCAGTGAGATAAAGGCAACATTGAACAATCTATACAGATATTTAAGTGCAATGAAGACAGACTAAAGAGTCATTAGAAGCCCTTAAACATGCTATTTTCTCTCGTTTATGCTGATGGCCGCATACTCTTGGAATAAATAAAATCTATAGTAGATCTGCTTATCTGACAAGCAAACATATCGTAATCTTTCCAAATGTTACGACCGTATGTTGCATGCTAATACGTCAGCCGCTTTTTTGACATGTTTGTTGTAATGGATATTACGTACCTATTAAATTAATATATGTCGATATGTTTGCTTGTCATCAAAGCAGATCCACTATACATTCTATTTATTGTAACGGGTATGCGGTCATCTGCATGAACAAGAGAAAATAGCGTATTTAAGGGGTTTTAATGACTCTATACTCTGTAGTCTTCATTGCACTTAATATCACTATATATGGTTCAATGTTACCTTATCCCATAGTTCCAGGCTGAAGAGGATAATAAATCCTAAAGCCTCCTTTAAACAAACTCACCAATCTCCCAACAATATACAAGCCCAACAGGGAGTGGAGTTTAGTGGGTAAAAATCTCACACTTGTTGGATGCACCGGGCATCCTTCGCCTTTTGAAGGTTCTCCACTTCCTACGTAAAAAAAACTTATACCATTCTCAAGGTGACGAAATACCTATATCAACGACTAATTAAAAACATCAATTACCCATTTCATCTACAAATGTAAAGCTGGTTGTATTCAAAAACTAATAATTTATAAGGCGAATCGTTTCTAGCAACTTCCGGCAAGTGGCTTAGTGAGTTTCTCGTAGTCTTTCAAATGTTACGACCCTAACCTTATAAAGGAGATGCTGATGATCCCTTATAATAATGGGTGAAATGGCGCCATACCTCTTGAACTAGCCGCTTTTTAAGACATTTTTTCTAATGCATATTACGTACCTATTAAATTAATGTCTGTCGATATGTTTGTTTGTCATAAAAGCAGATCCATAATAGATTCTATTTTTCCTTACAGTGACAAGTAGAAAATTTAGTATAACAAATAGCATAGGAGTTTTGAATTTTTTCTTGAACATTACATACCTGATACCACTAATGTAAATATTATAATTTTCGACACTCACTAATTATAATTCCGTGGCTGAGTAACGGTTTTGACGATATCATAATAAATTTAAAACATTTAATTTATTTAATTCAATTTAATAACTTAAATACGCTTAATTACAATATACTTTACAATGGAAATAATAACACAAGGTCTAGTTATTATTCCAAATTAATTAATTAATTTAATACTTTAAGATCATATTAAACAATTTAATAATACGTTTAAATATACGCGCTAATAAACTACATAACTGCTAAACTACTAATAATCCTTATATCGCATGAGCGATCTCTATTTATACATAGATTGCCTGATGCAGTTGTGCGATCTGACTTTTTAAGATAAGAACACCTTACCTTATTTGCTCCTCTAAAACGAATATGTGGGGGTAGAATCTATGCATCAAGAAGTGTTATCTTAGTTTCACGCCCATCATTTGTATAAGACAGCATGCATCGTTTCTATAATACACGGCTGCTGTTCATTGCTTCAGCGTCACAATTATATATACAGCTACTGGCCGTATGAAAACTCACTTCTAGTTTGGGGGTAGTACATTATTTATTTACTGTACCTTTCCTCAACATTTCTCATATATTGAGTGTAGACATTTCTTTCACGATAAATGATCTTTTATGTACTTTAAAAAGTAAACTACTCACTACATAGACGTCAAAAAGTTTATAAAGCGCCCTAATGCAATATGTGATATTATATGTGCTGCTTAGATTAATCTTAGCATTATTCTTCTTCTTCGTCCAACTTTGTGACCGACATGTGGTGCCTACGGTGGATGTTGACGTTCGATAGGGCAATCTTCTAATGTCTGTATTATTCGTTTAATAGTTGATTTTCAGGTCTCTCGATCGCTCGCTTGGAGTGCTGCTTTAGTGAAACTTGTTTCTGTTAGTTTCGAAATTATATCCTTGCACCTAGTTCGGGACCGGTCCCGTTTCCTTTTCCCTTCCGGTTTTCCTGAACAACAATTTTTCCCATGCTGTCATGTCGAGAGATGTGTCCGAAAAATTTCAAAATACGTCCATATGTCATCGATTACTATCTTTGTACGGGTTTCACCTCATTTAACATGGCAACATTTGTTCTTCTGGCCATCCAGAAAACGCACAGCACCCTGCACCAGATCTATATTTCAAACGCATCTATTCTTCTCCTGTCGTTGGAACGGTTTACCCAGATCTCCGAAGTGTACGAAAAAAGGGGAAAAACATAGAGCGTTTATAAGGCTGGCCTTCGTTTTCCTAGTGATATTTCGATCTTTCCAAATTGTTCTTAGTTTTATCATAGTCGCGCGGGCAATTTCAATTAGCCGTGTTATTTTCTATTCGCAAGAGACGGACTTATAGAGCATGGAGCCCAAATACCAAAATTTTTTGACGACTTCAAAGTTACCTATTTTTGTAAGTAGTCTTAGATTTTCGTAATCTCGGACTTTTGACTTGTTGGCATTGATTATGAGCCCATAGTCTCGGCTTACGTCTTCCAATCTTTGAAGAAACTCTACAAGTTCTTCGGTGCTATTAGCTATTAGAAGAGTGTCATACGCAAAACGAAGGTTTCAAAACCTTTTTCTATCAATCTTCAATCCTCCGTTTCAGTTCTCTAAAGTGCCCCACATCACTACTACTTCGCTATAGAAGTTGTAAAGTAGAGGTGAAAGTACGCAGCCTTGACGAACGCCTTTCCTAATGCAACATTTTTCGGTGAATGTGATATCGACTTTAAAGACCGTCTGCGAATTCTCACACAGGCTTTTGACAAGAGTGATAAGATGAGATGGTACTCCAAATTCTGTTAAAGTCATTCATAGCTTGGCCCAACGAACGTTATTAAACGCTTTTCCGTAATCTACAAAGCACAGATACATCGGTACCGAGTATTCTCGGGTCTTTTCTATAAGCTGCCTCGCTTATAGGACTTGGTTTGGAGCTATTTGATGTAGCAGGAAGGCTTGTAGGTTCGCTTAAAGAATGTACAACATAATCTTGCTTGAATGTGATATCAGGGCTATCAGACGATAGTTTTCGCAGACTGTTTCTGACCCTTTCTTATGTTGGGGACGCAATACTGAAGTTGAGCAGTCCTGTTTTCTAAATTTCATGACATAATGTGTGCAAAAGTTTTAGCAGTTTTTTGTCAAGAGCCTGCAAGACCTCTGCTGATATTCTGTCGATTCCTACTGCTTTACTTTCTCTTAATTTGTCAATTGCGACTTTCACCTCATCTAACTGTATATCCGGTTAATCTTTCCACACCGATGTCATTTGCTTTTCAAACAATTAAGCTGATCTCTAATTGCCTTGCCCAATGTCGGGGTTTGAACTCCTAAGTGATAGAACGTATCTTCTTGAACAGGTCTTTGGAGTTTTTGCTATCCGAGAAATTCTGAATTTCTATACAAGCATTTATCAGATTTTTCTTTGCGCATAGCTCTTGTGTCTCCCGACTTAACGATCGGTACAGTTCCAGATCTATACTGTTATCAAAACCACGAGATTTGATGTTCCTTCGTACTCGATTGAGATCTTTTGTTTTCGTTGATAACCAGGACTGTCTAGTAGTATTTTGGTTTTCTTGAGGTGTTTCTTCTAAAGTTATGTCTATAGACTTTCTCACAACCTGCCATATAACTTCAGTAGATTTTGTTGAAGTCCTTTGAGCTGATTTTGTGAATGACGTTATTGTTAAAAACTGTAACCTGGACGTCGCTGAGCCTGGGCAGATTTTTTATTTGCCTTTGCCTACAGATTTTAAGTGTTCCTGTAAACTCACACAGCAGCAGTTGATGATCGCTTCCACAATCTACAGACGGTAATGTTTTCGCCGTTTTTACCGATGATTTCTATCTCTGCTTAATTAAGATGCAGAATTGGATGAGGCGTTCTCCTCTATCGTCACATTCTCCCGTCCCAAACTTCTCCACTATTTGGCGAATATGATCATCGTTGGCAGTGGAACCAATTTTTGCATTGAAATCACTCATTAACACTTATTAATTCTATTAATGTTTTGGCATTTAATAAATAGTAACCCTAAACAGTTTTTGTACATTTTCTGTTCTTAAAATAGATGATTTTGGAGAGTACAAGTTTTTGTACTCTCCAAAATGATCTACTCTTCTGAGTGAATTTTATTAATTGACGTATTTTTTTTAAATATTTAATTAAGATATATAATTTTAAGTGACTATTATTGAAGCGTTCAAAAGAATATACATACAAATCAAAAATAATACAATTTCTTAATATAGTGCTATAGTTTTGAATATGGACCTTAATATTTGGACCCCTTATAATATTGCTATATTTATATTACGTGATATGCTATTAAAATTGATAAAAATTCTAAGAATTATTATAATTTAATTATCTCTTATTATGGACTGAAGAACTAATGAATGGAAAATGCAAATGTGTTTAATAATAATTGTGTTTCGTGATAGGCACTCGAATTGTTTACGTGTTCGATATTGTGATGTTATGAATTAAAACTCCGAAATCCTGGATATATATTCGCAGCGGGTTCTCGCGGATTGCAGCGAGGATGCAATGGCCACATTGCTGACACGCGATAAAGATAAGGATCCTCGTAAGGAGGCGAACAAAGAACGAGAAGCGATGTTGCCATTGCCGCCCAGATATCGTCTTAGAGATTTAATAATGGGCGACTACGCGTTTAATGATGATGGAGAAAGGTATGTTAAATGTTTTATGTTGAGCTAGTCTTTATCAAATTATTTAAACGAAAAAAACATATATACATATAGTAAATTTTTACCCAAATATCATTGTATCTTTTAATAAACACAATTTTTAGATTTCATTTATGAAAGCGGTGCAAGTTATTTATATGAAACATTAAGTTTCGCATGAAATATTTTTCTTAATGCTATACGAGATATGATCAAATAATTTACGGATTTATCATTTATCTCGCTGAATCCTTATTTATTCCTCAACGTTAGTATTATCCCTTTCAAAGTAATCCCCATTGGACATAATACACTAGTTCCAGCGTTTTTCCAACTCTTCGAAGCAAGTCTGAAATTCAATTTTCGCTATGGCGTTTAAATTGCTTTAAGGATTCACTCTTAATCTCGTAAATATTGGCAAAACGTCACCCTTTCGTGATCTTTATCCATCGTCGGGAATAGGAAAACGTCGCAGAGTCTCGCCACAAATTCGGACCTTTTCTTCGGATTGCTTCACGTAAAAACTAATGGCAAAAACTCATATTAGACTATGCTATTGAAGTCAAATGAGAACAGTGAGTAGAACCTAAAAAACTTGGTGAGCTCTTCTCGGGTTTGGCTTTTCAGGCAGTTCCTATTGGATCGATTGGGCCTTCGTTTCGAAGTTATATCTATACACCCATGTTTTGTCACCAGTTGTGATTTGTTTGAGCAATTCTGGATTGACCTTGAATTCATTTAGCAGCTCCTGATCAGCGTAAATTCTACACTGCTTTTGATACAAATTAAACAATTTGGGAACAAATTTTGCTGACATAACATTCATTCTCATAGTCAAAACATTCATAGCTTGATATGAGCCAAATATAATGCCAACATCTTTTTGATAGGGGTTTGGCGGTTGTCCATAACTATTTTCATCATCTTTTATTGTTATTATCAGTCATTGATATGCTAGGACGCCTAGGATTTTCGTCATCTTTATCATTTTTGTGGCCTTCTGGTGAACGTGTGTACTACTTACAAACGCTTATTTTATTCGTAGAAGAATTACCGACAACATTTAATATGTCAAGTACTGCGCTACATTTCACTTTAATCTTCACACAAAACTGAATACAAATTCTTTGTTCCATTTGTTTTTCACAAGTCAAAAATGGCTTAATACCAAAACACAAGTAACGTTATTGGCAGCTAGCAATAAATTAAATAACCGGAATGACTCCAGTTGTCAACATTTTGTCACGTTTATTTTTGTGACATCGAATTGATGTAGTTTTAATAGGATTATTACTTTCTACCAGGCCCGGAGGAAAGGTCTTTGGCGCCCTCGTGCAAAACATAATTGGCGCCCCATAAATTAATGTCTATCAATAATTTTGTTGTTGTTTTGGCGCCTCCCTTGTATTAGCGCGCTGATGATTAGCAGAATTTGTTTACCTACTTCCTCCGGCCCTGCGTTCTACTTCAAGTCCAAACACATTTAATACAACCAGGACTAGTAGAGCAATAGTTAAGTTACGGCGTAGTCAAAATTGATAAAATATTATTTCCGGTTTATACATACATACATAAACATATACACGTTCTAATTTTACAATAAGTTATGGAACCTTGTCTGATTAAAGCCAAAGATTCAAAATTAATAAAGCAATTACGGCCTGTATATTAATTAAACTTAATTTAAATAAAACACATAAAGGTTTTAAAATCTTCTATTATTCACTAAGTGATTTATGTCTACATGGAAATACATTTATAAGGGGTTGACAAATTTTGGTAACATTAAAACAAATACTGATTAAGGTTTACTTTAATTACATCAATGTTAATTTTAAGACAACACAATTTTCCTCCCGGTCGGAAATAAATGAAGTAACATTTAATTTACATTGGAAATCTGAGAGGAATCGGTTGACTGACAACATAGTAAAATATACTGCAGTTCTGATTTGGTAAACTTTCATGTGTTACTACTTTATTAACAAATGTTCATACTCCACCGATATACATTATTTTCAATACATAGATAAATATAGAAACTAGTAATCAACATGTAAATGAAACTTAATTGTTTGTTAGCTTGTTTTAGAATGAAAAATTAGGTACATTGTCAAATTATTTCCTGAGAATAAAATCAAAAGAATTTAAGGTGCTTTAGTTCCTTTAACCAAAATATGTAATAAAATAAATGTCTACCCAGATTTGTACTTCAGCCATAATTTTTATGAGATAAACTGAACGAGAGAAATAAAAGAAATACGCGTACTTTAAATTCTCAACAATTATCAGCTAGTCAAACTCTAATAATATTCAGAATAATTCTGAGCGTCCTCTCTACTAACTATTTTTTATATTATCGGCCGATAGTGTCGCCATCTCGCAAACTAAGCTTCTAGCAAACTTTCCTTTGTTCTGTCTAACTCCTGTTTATTTAAAAGTCTATTACTTAAATTATTTT
Source organism: Adranes taylori (assembly GCA_009867245.2). Taxonomy (NCBI): domain Eukaryota; kingdom Metazoa; phylum Arthropoda; class Insecta; order Coleoptera; family Staphylinidae; genus Adranes; species Adranes taylori. Next base: position 10,062 of record WYDF02057300.1, read on the forward strand.
TTCAATTATCTCTCTTTCTAGCATACAGAAGCATAACGAGATATTCGCGTAGAAACTACTTTCTATTCCCCTTTTGCTACTCATTTCTTTTCGTCGCGGTAAGTTTTTCCCCTCAATCGCCTACAAGTTGCACCTGCGTCCTAACTTTTTACGCGAGTTACTACACTACAGTGTATCTATTCAATAAATTGCTATTTCCCTTAGATCATTAAAATATTTAAAGATCTGCACATTAGAATCCCACGAAGTGAATACGTCTGATATGTTTGAGGAAACAACGAAACAGCAACAAAAATATGACAGTTGGTACAACTCTGAAATTTAAAAATACCCCGTATTATCTGATCATACCTCGTAAATTTCAGATATAATTTTTTACTCCTACTTAATATTTTTATATTTACAATTTAGAATTATTTAAAGAGAGTTCGTTCTCAAACAAATAATTTATATTTTTGGTGTCCTTTTATTTGAAATATTCAGCATTTCCTGAAAAAAACGCTTTAGGTATTTAGTACAGTTGATTTATTTATAACGATTTGATTAATCCTTACTTAGATATGAAAGAGTAATTCTTTGAATTTAATATTAACAAATAATTCCTCAAAGTCCGCTAAATTTAATGGTTGAAGTTATAAATCAATCTGTATGTTATCGATTAAAATCATGTTCTTAATCAGCAATTATGACAAAGAATTTCCTTAAAATTTACTTTGAACATTTAAAGAGTTATTTTTTTAAATTTGAAATTAGCTCGAGAATGAAGCCCATATTTAAAGTAATTAAAACTTCTGGGTTCCAAAAACTCCAATTATTAAATGAATTGTTTCCTTCAGAACATGCCTCTTCCTAAGAGGTTCATTATATAGCTGACATATTTTGGAGAGGCAAATATTGAACGGATTAAAAATAAAAGAAATTTTTTCCCCATTTTTTCAATAATTTGATGTAAATAATTTGGAAAACTAATAACTCTCTGCATAAAATATGAAATTGAAGTTATATATAGGTTTTAAAGAATTCATATTTTATTATTGTAAACTCGTTTTTTAATCAAATAATAATAAAAGTAATTCTATAATGGAAGATAATAATCAAATAATTTTTTATTATTTATTTGCACTTCAAGAAATATTAAAGGTCCTTAAAGTGAACATTGTTGATAAGGGTTTTATTTTCATTTATTTTCCAGTCCTCACCGTAAGGAAATCTTTTACGTTTTAAAATTAGGTTCTGCATAATTCAGGTAGAAATATTGAATAACAAATAAAATTTCTATCTTTTCAAATGTCGTGCTAAATAAGTTATCGATTGAATTTGAAGGGTTTACCTTATTCCATCTTGGATTTATAATAATAAACAGACATAATTTCAATAAAATACATGTAGAGAAAATATGTTTCCACTTTAAAGAAACAAGTTTTTTTAAAATTTATTTAACTGTAAAACAGTTTCAAAATGAATTTATTTGATTTCAAATCTGAAATTAAAGATGGTACATTTTGCTTTTAATCCAGGAAGTACACCAAGGTAAAATTGTGATCCAGAATTTAGAATAATAAAATCTCATACTAATACATTATACTAAATCACTGTAATTCGATGCTGTAACTAGATTACCGAAAAACAATTAAATTTACTTTTATAAAACTTAGTAATTACTTATGTATGAATATAATATATGTGTAAACTGAAATGAAAAACAATTGTGTTAATATTAGCAATATTACCGGTGTTTTCAAAAATATTGGAAAAAATAATGGTAACTAGAATATATGACTTTTTTAGTGACAACTCTTATTTCACTGAAAGCCAAT
>WYDF02057311.1:0-11878 GCA_009867245.2 Adranes taylori
ATTTACACAAACACACAAATTAGAAGCCTAAATCCCCCTTTGCTTCTCCTCTCACCACCCCCTACTATTCCACCAGAGATGAGATGACCTGATATGCTGATTTTACTTCCTTTCTCTCCCCTTTGTCTTCTCCGATATTTTTTCCATTATTTTCTCCCCTTTGCCACTCTGCCCTAAACACACTCTCCAATTCCTTGCTTCCTCCCTTTCCTCCTTCGCCAATCCAATCAATTCGCACTCATTCACCAAATTATCCCTCTTTTCCTCCATACCTCCGCATATCCTACAGTTTCTTTCGCTCTCTGTCATCCAATATCTATTCCCTCTCTCCATGCTCCCACACCTAAACCTTGCTTTCATTTTTTTCACATTCATCCTCTTATCCGATTCCAGATAACTTGGCATCGCTCCTTCTAGTTCAATTTCCTTATATCTCGCGTTATATCGCGATCCTCTTATTTTTCCCTTCTCTCCTATATTTCCACATCCTTCATCTTTCCCTCTACTTCCATTTCCCATACGCCTCCATTCATCATCCTCTCATACCATTCTCGCATCGACCACCCGCATCTCTCATACACTCCCTTTCGCCCCATCACCCATCTATTCCTTTTTCTCCTCTCTCCACCTCCTCCAAAGCACATAAATATACCTTCCTCACAATTCTTTCCATCTCTCCTCGCATCACCTTCCCTTCGTATTTTGCCATCTTCTTTACCCCTTTTACCCAGCACTTGTACCCATTGAGCTCTTGTAAGACGATATCCGCCGGTGTCGACCTATCCACTCCCAAAATCCTCTTTAAGTATTTCCCTATCCTTCTTTCGATCTCTTCTCTCTACATTACCGCCCATACCTCTGCCCCGTATATTACCATACTTTCTACACATATTTCTAATATTCTTAACCTCATCTTCATTGATTCCCTGAACTTATTCATCCATACCTTCCATAACCTGTCTGCTGCTACTCCCGCCTTCTTTACTATTATCTTTACGTGTTCCGTTACACTACCCATCCTACTCATCATGTAACCTAAATACTTCCACTTATTCACGCACTCGATTATCCTACCATTCATTTCAAACACATCCTTCTTACTTTCTCTCTCAGGTTTAGGAATGCTCTTTACGCACGCCCAATACTGGTTCATGTATTGTGCGGGGTAGTGTGGGACTCGGTTTCATAAGCAATACCCACTAAACTCTTTCCTCCTAGATTCTACCATCCTCCTGGAATCGCACATAATGTGAATGACGTCTTGAAGACTGGAGATATATTTTTTGGCAGTATTTTTTTTTCGGTCGTATCTGCTTGGGCAATTTATATTTTTCCAGTCGAGCTTGAGCTTATGGTTGCATTCCTGATATCCGACTGTGTCCGTTGTTTCTTCTGCAAGACACGTCGCAAAGTTAGAAACCGCTCTCCAAGTTTCGCGATATGCTATTATTCCGCTTATCAGCAGGTCGGCGTTGGTACTCGAGGGTTTATAAATGCAGCTCAGATAGGAACTGCAGATCCCGTGTTCCGTTAAGAGCTACGTTAGCCAATATGTGGTTTCGCCGTGGTTCCTTGCGACCCAGCGCTCTAGATCAGTCTAGCGCGTTCTGACTTGTCTATCTACTGTGCCATTAAACTAAGGAGGTTTGCCTCAATAAGCTACTCGGAACCCATGTCTGCAGGGACAAGAGTTGCTATAACCTCCGCTGTGTCAGTGGACACAGTCCAATATCCGTTTATAATTCCGATATCCGGGTCATCATTAGGCAATGGTGCCGCTGCCGGTAGGGCCCGGAGTTAGCTATAGTAGCCAAACCGATAACGACCTTGATCGCGTCTACTGTGTTTCGTCCCTGGTAAACATCTGGTGAGCACCGGTAAATGTCCCTCTTGACTGGTATTCCTATCTTCGGCATTCTTTTACATGGTTTGCAAAGAACTTTTATAAGTTCTTCATTGGAATAGCACGACCTAATTGTTCGATCTGGTTACTGAACTACTCAACGAGTGGTTCCTTCAACAGAACATTGGTGGCATATCTCCCTCTCAGGCTGATACTTATGCTTTTTTGCGACCCCTGGTAGCAAAAAAGTTCCTTAGCATTTCCCAATCACGAACCTTCCAATCAGATATCTGTCTGCTAATGGTGAAAGCCGCCACGGTGAGGTCTATGATCGATTCTAATTTCCCTCTTATGAAGGTTGAACTATTTCCATGGTTAATAATAACCAAGTCACGCTGAGCCATCATGTCTTCAATTAGGAATCTTCTGTTGTCACCTTCTTCTTTCCATAGGGGTTATTTGGCATTAAAGTCGCCTGCGGCAATTACATTATATGATTGGTTTGCGATACTCCAGAGTCACATTGGGCGAGTTATAAACACTGTATACGTGTATGTACTCTATTTCTACCCAACCTATCCTCAATCCTGGGGTGCAAGAATGCACCACAGTACCATGTGTTCCTAACGCGGTTTTTATTGGGTTCACTAGCTAGGATAATATCGCCGTTGCTCATTCTAGCGTTCCTTTCAAGCATATCATGGGCTGCTTTCGGTTAATTAGTTAATTGCTTTTGGTATTTAGGTTAATTAGGAACAAATTAATTGCTAACTCGAAGGACTCGATAGTACGTTTCTGGTACAAGTGTAAAGTACTTACCCCATTATCAACTCTCCTTTACTTAGACTCTTTCTGGGACGGCTGTAGAAAACCTGTCTCAGTCATTTCCGTTGTTGTCCTACTATGTGTCTGGCTTGATTATGCACTATTTGTGATTCTTGTTAAGAAAGGTGTAAAGAGCCCTCCTTCAAGCGAACTTAGCGAGCTTTTTTCGCTCTTGACTCTTCAAAAAGCTTTCTTTTGGACAATTGGGCCGTCATATTCATACTCATCACACTATAAAGTCTATAACGCGTAGTTTTGTAATCAGGTAATGAATAAATTCGAGAAACAATAACTTAACCTAGCATATAAAATTACTTAGAAAAACTTACCCAGCTGTTTAAAGAATACTTGGAAGCGGCAGAGGAAACAATTTCTATTAGAAAATAAGTATAACATAGTAGCCATTAGCTGAAAACCCTCCAGGAATTAACATATGTGCCAGCTCTGTATACGGGCGAAACTAAGTAATTTCTAAAAATACAGATAATTTTATAAGCAGAACTGTGAAGTATAATAAGATACGATATACTATTATTATATCCAACAAACAAAGCACGAATAAAATTCCATAGACATAACATGTTTTGTTTATTAATCTCTAAGTAGGTCAAGTGTGAACAGTCAGAGTGAATCAAATTGACATTTGAGAACGGGCCCTCGCAATAGAAGATAGTATAAAAGTCACAAGAGAATACGTCTAGGATTGGACACATATATAGTGTCCTAGTTATTTTAGAAAAACGAGAAGAAAATTATATACGAAACTGAAAATAATAGTCTATGTGAAAAGAAATTATGAAAGTAAAAGGTAAGAGAAAATAGCCGTTAAAGCAAACCAATAAAGGTTTAATACGTTGGAAATTTGGACGGATGACGTCACACAAGTTCCGGAAATGAGATTGGTTGCGATTTTGTAACACGAAAGAGAGTATATAAGAAAGAGTTACCGATGACCGCATCTTGCGGTTCACCAAAGCCTGAAAATCAGGTACTCTACGCCATATTGGCGTAGAGTTCAAGTAAATCGCCAGTAAATTTTTAAAGTCAAATGAAATCAGTGATAATTTTCTATAAACTTAGAATAGGATGGCTTGAAAAGGGCGACTTCTTTAATTAGAAATTATTTTTAAAGTGTACAGTTAGTATTAGGAATTTTGACGATTTGAAGGAGATATAGTGGAGGAGTGGAGTTGAGCTAACTACACCCCTCTGCTTTTAAGTATAATAAATAAAAAGGTTTAGACGACTCAAGATAAGGGATTTGTGACTTTTAGATAGGGTTTAGTCAATAAAGTGCTCATGTGGGAACAAAAAAATATTTGGGATTGTTTTAAAGGTGTCAATTCAGGGGTTAAGGGTTTATTGAGATTTTGGTAAGGGTTGTAACAATTGTTTTAAACCAAGGAATATAAAGGGGTGATTGGAGTAAGTTAGTATAGGGTTGTTTGGAATTTAAACTAACTGATATAAAGGGGTGTTTGGGGTTAGTTAATTCGGGTTTGTTGCTCAAACCTAGCCTTTCTACAGAAACTAGCTTATTGAAAAAAAATATATTAATAAATAGTAAATAAGTGGAAATCCTAAATAACAGTTTATGTGAAGGAAATAAACGTAAAATAAATCAAAATTCTTTTAAGGGAGACACTCAAATTACACACATATTAGCGACAGGTAGTTGCGCAACTTATTAAGTTTAATCTCTTACCGAACGGCGCTCAAATGATTTTCAGTTGGACCGAATTTTTATATACTATATTAGAACATAGTATCAGACATTAGTAGTAGGGATTGGCCAGTTCATCGTCACTCCCACCATATCGGGGGCGTGGCCTAAAGGGCGTGGCTTCGATGACGTCATCAAATCTCTGCGATGTGATTGGTCCACGTCATCAATGCTGCTCTCTGATTAGTTTTTGAATGATGACGTCATATCAATCGACCAATAGGAAGCCGTTACCCAGTTATCTTTAATTCGACCCCCACTATATTTCACTATCGCATACAAACGATAAAGTATTACGCAAGACTGGTTAGATATTGCGCAAAATAACCTAATTGTTGTGCAATCCAAAACGGCCGCCGCATCTTGTGATGATCTCCTATTGCATCTTGTGACCTGCCCTCTTCCCAGTCCTTTACAATTGCAGTCCATGAATATACTCCCTATAGTTTTGTCTATTATATTGTTTCTAATATTGATTCTTCCCTCAATAAACTTATACTGTTCTTGATTGTCCTAAAGTGTTTATGGAGACGTTAACAGAGGATGTCCAGCGTTTATATGAACCAAATTACGTCCTGTTGTCCCAATGCATAACTTGTCTCGGGCACAGTATACTCACTTAAATACTGCCACAAAGTGTGATATTTGTTCCAAACACCTGAGGGATAACTGTGTGGCTGACCATTGTCACCTAACTGGTGAATTTAGAGGTGCAAGGCCCTCTTGTAATTTAAATTATCAGGTAGCAAAATTTATTCACATCTTTTTTCATAACCCATATGGTTATGATGCCCATCTCTTTATTAAAAATTTTGCTTCCGAAGAGGATGATATAGAATGTATAGCCCAGATCAAAGAAAAGTACATTTCTTTTGGTAAGAATATTGACATTGGTATATATGCTGATAAATATGGCCATGTACATCGAATTTCTTGTAAATTACGTTTCGTAGGCTCCTTCAGATTCATGGCAAGTTCAATATTGAAAAGCTTGCTATAAACCTTAAACCCGACCAATTTGTCCATACGCGTTAATACTTCCCTGATGATTTGAAATGTAATTTAGTCAAACGTACGGGGGTTTTCCCTTACCAATACATGCACTCTTTTTCTAAATTACATGACACTCAGCTACCTGATAAGGAATTATTTTACACCAATATGACAAAAAGTATTATAACAGATGAAGAGTATTTACACGCTCAAAATGTCAGGAATACCTTTGGTATTGCAACATTCAGCCAATACTATAATTTATACTTACAACTAATAGCTTGTTATCAGCTGATATCTTTGATAATTTTCGATGTGTGTGTCATAAAGCTTACAACTTGGATCCTGCCCAATATTTTACAGCGCCGGGTTTAGGATGGGATGCCATGCTGAAAATTACCAACATTAAATTGGAACTATTGACTGATATCACTATGCTCCATTTCATTAGACATGGTATGCGTGGCGGTATCAGCCATTGTTCATTGCGCTATGCATGTGCTAATAATAAGTACATGATCTCTCAAACCCCGGATCTGCCCAAATACGATCCTACTAAACCTGAAACATTCCTGGCTTATTGGGATGCTAAGAAATTATATGGATGGATTCAGTCAACCTCTCTGATCGGGCTCATTTAAATTCCTCATTTTGAAATTTCTCATTTTAATATAATGAGTATCTCAGATAATTCTCCCAAAGGTTACTTTTTGGAAGTTGGCGTTGAATATCCACAAGAGCTGCATTCTGCACACAACGAATTACCGTTTCTCCTTCAAAATCTTGTTCCACCTCCTTCAAATTCAAACAGACTAAATTAATTCCAAATTTAGGGAATAAAGAAAAATATATTGTGCATTATCGCACATTACAATAGGCTGTGGATAATGGTGGCTGTGGAAATTACAAATCTTCACCGCATTTTGGAATTTAATCAATCACCCTGGCCTAAAGAATACATACAATTTAATACGGACTTACGTATCAGAGCTACAAACGACTTTGAGAAAGACTTTTACAAGCTCTTCAATAATTCAGTATTTGGGAAATGTATGGAGAATGTGGATAAAAGATAGGATATTAAATTAATATCACACTGGGATGACTTGGGTACACGGCGTGGGGCTCGTTGCCCGATTAAGTTTTCGAGATTGTACCCAGTTTACGGAAAATCTTGTAGCTATTCATTTAAGTCGCCAAAATGTAACCTATAATAAGCTCATATACGCTGGTTTCGCTATCCTCGAACTATCCAAACACTTGATGTACGATTTCTTTTATCAAGCCAACATACGGAGATAGACTAAACCTTTGTTATATGGACACAGACAGTTTTACTATGCACATACAGACGAATGACATTTACGATGATATAAAACAAAATTTACATAGATTTCATACCTCCAATTTTTCTATCAATAACCAATTTAATATGCCACTGAAAAATAAAGCTATTCCCGGTCTGATGAAAGATGAATATTGGGGTAAAATTATGTACGACTTTGTGGGGTTGCGGACTAAATTGTATTGTCATCAGACCGAGGACTAAATAACTAAAAAAGCAAAAGTGGTAAAGAAATTGGTTATTGATAGAGAGATAATGGTACAAGAGTACAAGACTTGTTTGTTTGATGAGAGGCAAATATATAAACAACAATATATATTCAAATGCATCAAACATACCATTTTTTTCAGAAAATAAATAGACTAGCCCTCTCGCCGTATGACGGCACAAGATTTATTTGTGCAGATGGCATTAATACTTCGGCTTGGGGTCATAAAGACATACTATTAAACGAATAATCTAGACATCTGTATCGGGATAGCTTAGGTACATAGCTGCAGATGTACAGTGTATTTTTTATATAAATCTTCAATTCCCTATACTATTAAAAAAACTAATGTTAATATTATTAATTTTCTCTCATTTCTCCATCATTTTATCTAAATTTTTATTATCATCCACCTGGCCTTAGAGAATTCATATAAATTTGTACATCAGTATTAGTCATATACGATTAAGCACATACGCTAAAAATCTGCGTTTACCATTCAGTTATACCTGATTTAATCATATTGGTTGTATTATACTTTAGCAGATTAGAAATACCGAATCGCTTAATATCAACTGATAAAATGATCAATCACATGATATTTATAGCATTGTAAAACTACATATACTATAACCGATCTTATATATTACGTCGTTAGAAAAAAGTCAACTTATAAGATGATATTTATGGCGCTGCAAGACAAACTATGTTGTAATCAATCTTATATATTGCATCGATTGCAAGAAGTTTGTATGTATCAATCCAACATTACAATTAGAAGAAACAATATAATTTCCAGTTCCTAGTCGATTAGAAACAAAAAATGAAGAAAGTTTCATTTTCTGATCAAATTAGAATTTGATACATCCTAATTACAGATTATCCACAAAAACGGTTTAAAACTATGAGAATATGTTAAATTTAGTAAAGATACATTAAAAAGAAACTGAAAGAAACAACTAAATTTTTAAATAATTTTATTTTCTAATGTAAACAGCGAGCATTTCAATATTTATGAATAAATGTATTTTTAAAAACATGTTATATTATTTATGAATAAATATATTTTAAAAGAGTTAAATTATTTTTATTTGTATTACCTCATAATCCAATTTTCATTTTTTATAAAAGTTTATTTAGCTCACTACCTTAGTGGAAAGAAAAAGCATTAACAATTTCAAAAGAAGTTATAATTTTCTATGAATATGAAATGAATTAGCAAGCTGCTGTTTTTCAGCATATTGTTTATCTTCAAATTTAGCTCATTGATCTAGTTTTAGTGCAAAGAAAAATATTGGCAATTTTCTTTAGGGCCATTTTGTTCACAACCCTTAGTCATACTATCCCATGGGATTGATTGACCTTTATGTTGTGTATCCCATAAACTTTACTTCGTTGATCCAGCTTTATTAGGAACGAACATTTTTCAGTTGCAGATCTATTGACAACCATAAAATCAACTATAAATATTACAATTAGAAGATTCTGTTATTTTATAATAGTGATACAATGTTTATATACTATTTTTGCTGATTATGTATTTAATATACTCTTCAAAAATATATACTTATTACATCATATAGAACAAGGAATATTTTTTCCAGTGTGGCCAACTAAATACTTTCTTATTATGAAGTTAAATATTCATATACACATATATTTGTTGTCATAGCAACGCTTTAGTTGTTATATAAGTAGTATATAACGCCTTATAATCTAATTTATCTCTTCAATTATCATGGTATCCTATGAAATTGATTAAGTCTTATGTACTGTATTCCATTAACTTTGTTTCATTGATCCAGGTTTAGTACAAAGAAAGATATTGGCAATATTGAATTTTTTTTATAAAGCCCTTTATTTCTCAACCGTTAAAATCCTATGAGGTTGATAGACCTTTTTGTCCTGTATGCCATAAACTTTATTTCATTAACATTTTTGAGATATTAACATTTTTGAGTTACCGCCTTTCTTGAAGCTATAAAATCAACTGCAACCTACCAAAATGCATACATTCGGGTTAAGGGCTAATCGTAAGCATGCAAATACCATTTTCGAAATCTTCGCTTTCACCTTCCGTTTCGGGACATACGGGGTGCTATTAAATGATTAATTCTCAACACCTGAAGACATGTATACTTACCTGATTCACTTACCTGATGTATACTTACCTGAATTCACGAATAACCATTCGTGAATTGACGTATTATGTCGGTCTCGGATATCATCATTTATCTTCGTGCATCATCGTATAGAATTTATCAGTATTACACCTCATTATTACGTAATAACCTATCTGCGTTGCGTAATACATAACCTAACATAATCAGATCCTGATACGATCGTTATAAGGATCTTTAGGATCTTAAGATAAACAAATCAGTGATAACGATCTTGAAAAGGGTCTTTAGATAGGCAAATCAGTGATAACGATCTTGATATGGATCTTCATATAAGCAAATCAGTGATAGCGATCTTGATAAGGGTTTTGGGGATTCCTCGATTCAATCATTATTGCGCAATAACCTACCTGTAATGCGTAATACATAACCTAACATAATCAGCTGATCGAGTTGGCGGCCATCTTGGATTGCGAAATACTTTGACCCAATTCTTGATAACAATCGTGATAAGGAACTTTAGATAAACAAATCAGTGATACCGATCTTGATCGAGGGGTTTTCGGGATTCCCCGATTCAATCATTATTGCGCAGTAATCTATCTGCATCGCGTAATACATAACCTAACATATGAGCTGATCGGGTTCGGGCCATCTTGGATTGCGCAACACTTTAACCCCATTCTTGATAACAATCGTGATAATGACTTTAGATTGCTTGGACTTAGAACTCATTCTTGATAACGATCATGATATGGATCTTTAGATAAACAAATCGTAATAACGATCTTGATAAGGATCTTTAGATAAACAAATCAGTGATAACGATCTAGATAAGGATCTTTAGATAAACAAATCAGTGATAACGATCTTAATAAGGGTTTTAGGGATTCCCGATTCAATTATTATTGCGAAATAACCTATCTGCATTGCGTAATACATAACCTAACATATTCAGTTGATCGGGTTGGTTGCCATCTTGGATTTTAAAAAATTCCGTTAAAACCTTTAGAGATTTGAATTCAAATTTGATTTTTTTAGCGCCAAACATGGTGGTGGAGCTAAGCCATGCGCTTTTAACTCGACCACGTGCTTTTTGTTAATAAAGATTAATGTCACATGCCTTTTTGTTTACATTTTAGTCGGCGGCCATCTTAGGTTGCGCAAAAATTAGGTTATATTGCGCAAAATCTAACTCGACCACGTGCTTTTTCTTTACATCAATGTATTTCAAGAAAGAGGTACACCCTTATTTTATGCCCATGAGACCTCAAATGAGGTACCTCACAACTAAGAGACCCATTACTAAATCTTAGACGGCGGAAAGCAGCCATTTAAAATTTTTACAAGAATTTAGTGGCTAAGGAGGCTAGAATTATGCGCAACTATAGTACATTACTGAACAAAAGGGTCACTGAATTTTCACTCTATTGGGTCACTCTAGTGTTGGCTCGTAAATGTAACTCAATCTAATTACTATGGGGTATCGTTAGATCGACGTGGTTTGGAGTAAAACGCACAGTTCTAATGCTAACTTGATAAACTCGTCTCGATAAACTGATACTAAATCTAATCAGTCATTTTTATATACTATATCTAAGGTTATTACAATACGTCATTTAAATAAATGAATTGATATATGATTTTGTATGTACGGTTTTGCACACAAAGTTTGTTTATATTAAATCAATCTAATGAACTTCATTAATTGCAATATAAGTATTCATACATGTTTCAAAAAACATTGATGTCACGTACGTTTTTTGTTTACATCGGGCGGCAATCTTGGATTGTGCAACAATTAGGTTATGTTGCTCAATATCTAACCAGTATTGCGTAATAATTTATAGTTTGTGTGTGTTAGTGATGAAAATATAGTGGGGGATGGAATTAAAGATAAGTGTGGAACGGCTTCCTCTTGGTCGATTGATATGACGTCATCAATCCAACAACCAATCAGAGACCAGTATTATGACGTGGACCAATCACAGCGCCGGGATTTGATGACGTCATCGAAGCCACGCCCTGTAGGCCACGCCCCCGATGTGGTGGGAGTGACGATGAACTGTCCGATCCCTACTACTGACATTACATGAAAGATAAAGAATATCTGAGGTTAAAATGTGTAGGAATTTAAATCGATTCGCTCCTACCACATCCATTCAATTTCTAAAACGTACTTAAAGATATTGCCAATAAAGTTTGTTTTTCCTCTACAAGTAGTGGTAAAAGTACAGATATAGGAATACACCGTATTAGAGTCAGATACGTAGAGGAAGAAGTACAACAAAGATTCATTATTTTAGTTTCATTAGAAACGTGAAAATGCAAAGACTTTACTATGCTAAGTGAACGAGAAAACATTTTAATAATTTTTAAAAATTACAAATTTCGGAAATACCGTGTTTTAAAATCAACGGAAGAAACTGTGCGGCGGTGCGCAAAGAAAAATTGTGTAGCAACAATATATACTTTAGACTCAGAGTTTTCAAGAAAAGAAGGCATTCACAATCATGACAGTAACGAAGAATTGATAATCAGACAAAGAGTAAATAACTCCGTTAAAAGGAAAGCCCAGGAAGACATTTCCACCAAACCGGCGAAATTGATTCGAAAAGACTTAGATAAGCAAATAAACGCACTAGAAACCATATTGGTAAGTGATGTTAAATATGTAAGAAATAACATTAATCATACTCGTTTATAATTAGTGCCAAAATTGCCCAAATCAATGGAGAAAGTGCAAAATTCTTAGATTCTTCTGATTTAAAGACCAATAAAGAAGAGCCATTTATACTGTGCAATGATTTTGTTGAAAATA
>WYDF02057322.1:0-11877 GCA_009867245.2 Adranes taylori
AATAAATAGTAAGTATAACTTCTTTCCCTTACTGAACTCATTCTGTATAAAAAAATTTAGCACCACAATGTTATACATTGTGCCTCTACCTTTCCTGAACTCATTCTGTGTCCACGATAATATTCTCTCTCATATCTGACTCTAATCTATTGTTCAAAAGCCGCGTATATACTCTACAACTCATTCATTATCGTAATACCTCTATAACTTTCCACGTATATACTGGTGGAAATATAACTCTCTTTACTTCCCTTCCTCTGGAACTACCATTTCTCCTTTCCATACCGCATTTATTCCTCTTAATATCGCTTTCTTGCCATTTTCTTTCAAGCATCTCCATACATTCATAGGTATTGTCAGGCCCAGCAGCTTTACCTTTCTCTAACTTCATTAACTCATTTTCCAGCTCATCATCACTGATTTCCTCACCTGCCATTTCATCACTCATTTCTTCCGTTGCAATCTCCTCAAAATCCTCCCATCCCTCTCCCCCAAATCCCTTCTAGACTTTCTCTTCCAATCTACCAATACAATTGCACTTTCGGATCTTTGTTTTCCATTAACCCTTCTGTCTCTTAAATACCTCCACACTTCTTCTTCGCTCCTCAGATTTTTAATCTTCTCCCTCTCCATATCTATTTCCCCCTGCCTCGCTTTCTTACGTTCTTCCACCCATTTTTTTTCGTATCCATATACTCCTCCCAATCTCTTTCTCCTTTTTTCACCTCTCCTAGTATTTTTCTCACTCTTTTAGTATTTTTCTGATCATATCCCCTCCTATCTCCCTCCTTAGTTTTATTCACTCTCACCCTTTTCACATCTAACCCTCCTTTTACTTTATTTACTATTTCATCTATTGTGTTCATTTTCACCCACTCCTTTGTTTTGAGCCTTTCAATCACTCTATTCCTTTCCACATATATATCTCCCTCTGTTTTAGACCCATTTCCCGTTTCTCCACACTTTCCATTTCTTCCTTTCTTATTACCCATGCTGCCTCTGTCGGGAAATGATCGGATTCATTACTTCTCCCACTCATATATACCTCGCGCACTCTCTTGCTCTTCCATTCATTATTACGTAATCGATCACTGATTCACCACTCTATCCTCTATAAGTCAATTCCCCATTCTAGTCAGCGCTAATACTTACATTCCCAACTATTAGCTACTCCTCCTCCATCCACTCTAACATCCATTTACCTTCCACATTCACTACTTTATCTTCAGATTTCCTTCCCATATATTTCCCATCCTCTCTTACAAACACACCTCCATTTTCTCCTATTTTTGCATTCCAATCCCCCATTATTATTACATTATCAGAGTATTCTGTTTCCCTATCTATTACTCTGCTCAGTCATTGCATAAATTTTTTCCATTCATGCTTTACATACACTTTTATCAACACCCAATCCGTCTCTCCTATTCTTACCTTCCTTCCACACATACCCTCACATTAATGATCTATCCATTCAAACTCTTTTATCTCTGCTTTCACCCCAGTTATAATCCCACCACTTGCTTTTCCTTTTTTAAGGACCCGCTTCGCCTCCTGCATCTTCGATATATATCCCCCAGGCAACCTCTTACTCACCTTTTCCCATGTAACCTTCTTTACCAAAGTTTCCACTAATTCAATTATATCATACTGTTTCAAATATTTTATTATTTCCCCATTGTTCCATTTGTTTCCTAACCCTGCTACATTCCAACATATAGCTTTTAGTTCCATATTTTCCTTTATCCCCGTGACTAAATTATTTATCCCTAAATTATTATCAATCCGCGTTTCACTTTTCATGATATATCCTTCTTCTCCTCTCCTTATTTTCCTTACACAGCCACTCCATTTCCTCATTAGTTTTCCTGTGTCCCTACGTGTGACAAAAAGGGAATTAATTATAATTATAGGTGAAGTTAATGTATAATATCAATTTATAGTTTCAGTTAAGTTTGGATTTAATATACCAATAAAGGTCTTTATATATATATAATCATATAGGATGAAAGTAAAATTACAGTGTTGTTTTAGGTAGGTGGTTAGTTATACATAAACTTTGTGATGATACTTAATTTTACGTTATGAAATATTTTAATAATTTCATAACGGAATAAATTATCAAATTTTTA
Source organism: Adranes taylori (assembly GCA_009867245.2). NCBI lineage: Eukaryota > Metazoa > Arthropoda > Insecta > Coleoptera > Staphylinidae > Adranes > Adranes taylori. Next base: position 2,133 of record WYDF02057322.1, read on the forward strand.
GCTAGAACATGCTTGCAAAATATATTCACATTGTTCAGATGCATTTTGTTTAAATAGTTCTTAAGCGTTATACGTATATCAGTAACTGCGAAATTCGTGAGCTGGAGTGGATCTAAAAGAGGCAGTATCCCCATTCCAAATAAACAAATCCCTACTAATTTTTTATTGGTAAAAATTATCTGACCTGAGAGTTTAATTGCCTTTCCCTTTTGTTGTAATATTTATTAGTCTTGTTATTGCTAAATGAAACATTCATAAATTTTTTTAATGATTGGAAACTCTTTAAAAACAAATACAGGACTCTTTAAAAGCATATAATATTTAAGTTTTATCTTTTTAATAATGTAAAAATTTATTTCCAATAAAATTTTTTATATTAATTACCAAGTTTTATTATTTTATGCGTTTATTGTACGTTTAAAGGGATTATCCCGGTATTGTACATTGATTTGGCGTCCCACCCAGGGTGGCATTTTGTTTCGATTACAGGTCCTGTATGCGATTTATCGTAACGTGCTGTAAGTTCAATTTAAAAACATTTTTTAAATCGATGATCCTATTTCAGGTTATTTTGTTATTTCAGATTATTTTGATATTGTAGCCAAAGAGACGACACTTGTGTTTCGCACAGTAACGCATGAAATCCTCTTCAAAACTTCTGACTATAAGTACGTTCAAACTGATTCACAAAGTTCAAACCTTTGAGAACGAATTGCGAAGCTATCAGTTTAAGTGTTTTGTCACGTTCCTATTTGTAAATAAAAGTATTCAAGACTCATTTTGAAGTCGCAGAAACTTTTTTTTTGCATCAAACATAAAGAGTGGAGGGTTCAATGACTATACCCGAATCGACTATATTGGTAAATTTTTTCACTTATTCAAACATTTTCAAACGCAACACATTGATACCGAATCTGGTAAAAGTTATCCAATACAATAATGTCCCGGTTTAGAACTTATCATAATTATAGTATGCCTATAATCATATGCTCTATCATTTATTAGGACTTATGTAGCTATTAGAAGATGTTCAACAAAAAGTGTAATGTCTAATATAATTATAATTTAAAGAAAAATTCTCTTTACATAAAAAATTATATAACTGTGAAATGCCCCTATGAGATATCATACCACGTTCTATCCCTACAGCTATTATCATTCATAAATAATATACTAATGTAGATAATTGTTCAACAAATGAATATTACGGTTACCGCTGAAGTTGGTATAAAATATTTTTATCAGTATAAAGTATTTATGTGGTATGCCTTAGAAAAAGCCATGCTATGGAAAAGGGTTCCCTGGCTTTGACGCAGGGCAATTCTTTCCGCGTGCTGCCGGATCAGTTTTTTTGTACTCTTTTATTTTTTTGTTTTTTTTTTAAATTTTACATTTACTTTTTCGTGTTTATTTCATTTAATTTTACTTTAATATATTTGTTACATTACTGAATTTCTTCTTGTGAAGAAATTCTCGCAAATTTATATATAATAGATATTTCAAGAGTGTAGAAGTCACTCGGTGTATTAGCATGATGATTTGAAATTAGTATATCAATTTGTATCTTTGAAAAAAATTACTTCATGCGATCATGCCAGATTTATCATGCCAGATTTTAACATATATAAATCATTGGTCTTTGAAAATCCAGGTTTCCTTAGCGTAGTGGACTAAACACCCAACCGGAAATTGGGAAAGCCGGGTTCGATTCTCGTATAGGTAAATTTTTTAAAGATACAATTGATATATTAATTTCAAATTATCATTTTAAAAGATTGTGTTGTTTTTCATCTTTTCTTTCTTATAGAAAGATTGAAATAAGCAAGATCTAGTTGAAATTAGCCAGTATAGATAATAATAATGAACTAAGAAGTTGAAAAGCATCCATCCGGTTTCCTTTTTCAGTAGCAAGCTAAGTACATAAACTGAAGTAAGTTTATGGAAATTAGGCTTTATTTTACTTGACCCTAGTCTTGCACATGCATGTACTTGCATATTGCATATTTTGTCAAATAGAAGTTTCTTTATAGTTATAATCATAACGGAGCTTAAAGCAAACTGTCAACGCTATTTTATATGAAAGCAGTCATGAAGTAAATATTACCTTAACTAAATTAAATTATATTTTTCCAATTTAAAATACTTAATTATATTATTCAATGTGTTTTATCGCGAAAAATAACGATCAAAGACTAATTGAAAAAGAATTATAAGATAAAAAACGATTCACACATCCGCCAAAAGATATAATATCGCAAATTTATACCGTATAATATCAATGCGCAAGATACAGCATAAGATTAGTTGTTATAATTTATCTCACTCATTGTGAGGTTATAACTAAACGGAAAATGATAATTTTAAATATCTTGGGTATCGCGAATGATATCTCTATGTACCTAATGCTATTATAATTTTCATTTAATAATATTTGAAGTAATTCGAGATATTTTTCGCGCTTTTTTTTCAAACTTTAATATTTAAAAGACACGAGTTATCATTATTATATATCTTGCTAGTTCAGTTATATATTAAAATTTTTTTAATATATAACTGAAATATATTAATATATTAAATATTTTTAACCTTTCAACATCATTATTACTTATTTTTAAAGAAAGTAATAATATTCTTGGCAGTCAACAGCTGGTTAATTTGTATATCCTCTTTATTTCAAAATATCCGAATCTAATTACCTCTAAATGCAGCCTTACAGAAAGAAGCCGAATAGAAGAAGAAGATAAGGAAGAGTCACTACTTGCATTTATAGTTTTCCTATAATTAGGCGGCCATACGCACACACATATTTTGCCGAGAAAGAATGTCACGATAAAATGGCGCGTAGTTAAAAAATGGTGTCACATTCATCACTAGCTAGCAAAAGAAAAATTGAATGTGGTGTTCATTGAACTATACCGTACGTAACTCGATGGACGCCTATAGTAACATAGTTTTAAGGCCAAGATTTTTATGCAATTCGCAATATTTGTAGTATACCTATCTTTGTTTAACTCATACTAAATATAGGAAAAATTAACTTACCAACACATCAAACCAAGTAAAAATGATAATTTTTTGCTTGATATTAGTATAAATATATGAGATGACCTAATCAACATGTAGGTAAAATAGTTAAATAATGTAAATACGCAAAGCTGAATATCGTCAACAGTCTTACCTAAATGAGTACAAGAGAGAAAGAAACACCCCAATATACCCCTCTCGCTCTGCCTCATTTTTAAGGAGCAAATTAGAAAGAGCCGCCATTCCAATTATATAGTTCAATATTGGTGTATAGGCTAAAAGTGTCATTTGGCTTGGAGCGTTGTTACTGTATAAATCACTTTATGTACTTTCGCGGCGCGGCCATATGATCAAAACGCGAATGATTCGCCAGATGATTTCAAACGTGCCATTCTTTCCGGAAGTGTAAGAACGTGTATGTATGGCCGCCTAATTGTGCATGCTATAAATTGTACAATTCTGTGTATCCTGGGTGAGAACTAACTCTAACTTTTGTTCAGTGTCACCTGTATATCCTGAGAGGGTATGATATCGTTTTATCTTTTATTAATACGTGGAAGAATTAACCGCACTGAACATTTAAAAGTGAATTGCAAATCATTTTGTTGGAGTGATCGGGAAAATAAATGGCGCATTATATAATAGTTGTGAAAGCTGTAACCAGAAATAGAGACAGAACAAAATATTTGCGTCGGTGATAGGCCTACAATTAGAGAGAGAAGGCGAAAGTAAACCGACATCGTAAAGAATTATATGAAGAAGAAGATTGGTGATAGATATAAGTGGCGAAAATTGATTGGTATTAAAAACTTGTTAACAACTTAAATGTATGAAAAGATAGTTAGTTAAAATAATGGTTGAAGCGAACAAACGCTTACTTTTTTCGCGAAAAATTAATGAATCGTAAATCGTTACTCGAGAACTGGAAACAATGCAGCAACTATAACTTTGTAATCGCCGGGTAAATATTTGTATTTATTTAAATTTTATTCGAAATTTGTGTTTAGTAATTACGTAGAAAAATCATGGCAATTTTGTAATTTTGTTAATTTTGGCACACAACAATAAACTTCGAATTGCATTTTTAAAAGATTAAACGTCCTGCCTTTATATTTAAGAAAAAATGAAAAAGAGTGTCAAATTCAGTTTCTGGGAACCAAACTTGCAGATTGCCTATATTCTCAAGTACTCATTTCTTTGTACAGTAATACCCCATACGATACGGTTAATCGGTTCCGCAAATATAACGTACTCTTCGAATTCGCACTGATCAGGGTATACTATATTCACTAAAATTTCTAATTTGTTGCAAACAGCCCATTTTAAACTCAAGTATGTATTGATTTATTAATAATCATTTAAAAGAAGTACAGCATGTATATGTAGATAATATCAGATGCATGGGTTTTTATCTTTCATATATGCAAGATAAAGTACGTATAGGCATAAGAAAGTATGCATAGGTAAGAATGTACAGGCATACGTGCTTCTAATGTACAGGCATAAGAAAAATATAGGATTCATGTTTTGAGATTTTTTTCTATTTTACTCTAGTACGCCTCTTATATTTAAATCACTGCAATACTTTCAAACAAAATTTAAAGAGGAACAAATAAGCGCAAAAAAAATGTTGCAATTATTTTCTTGGTTGATAAATTAAAAGAAAGGCGTATTTTTCGGTGGCTGTGTGTATGTGAGTACGCATGGATCTGTTATAAATGTGCGGAAATGTGCCATTTTTTTTTTCACAAAACATCCAGTTTTCAAACTAATAGGCTGAAATTTTGCATGCATATAGTACCTTACGTTATGCGTCGAATAACGTCTCACGTCTCTGCCATGTACAGAACGCGACGTTGCCACGTTCAAAGTTTCAAAATATTTTTCATATATCTCAGAATCTATAAAAGAGAGGACATTCGAATAAACTTGATTTTATAGACCACCTAAAGCGGCTTCGATTTTATTTGAAATTTTTTTTTCTATAATCACAATTTAACATTTATACTGAGTGTTTTTTTGCGTCACAATTTCTCGAAAACTTATCCGATAGTTTTTTTAAATTTCTTGTATCGAAAGTTCCTTTAACATTTAAGGAATAGAGCGTGTTTAAAAAATTGCACACGTAATCTTGGGAGTAATTTGACCTAGAAAAAATATTTTCTGTCCTAAATATCTCGGTTCCTATGGAAGTTGAAAAATGAAACTTAGGGAGTGTATGTAAGACTAAAGGATCTCAATTGTGCTAATATGAACAACAATATACTAAACCGATTTTGAGCAATAAAACACCCTATAATATACATTTTGATAGCCCTTGTAATTCTATTTAAAATGATACCACACATTAAGGGTCTAACTCTTATCGTGCAAATACGGGGAAAGAATCAAGAACGCGGCAAATCGTAGACCGCGGCGAAGCGGACAGCGAAGCCGCGATGCTGTCTGCGACGTAGGCAAATGTGGGATCCGAGGGATTAATGGGTAGGTGATTTATAGGTTAGACTAATGTTGTTTAGTGCTAATTGTACTAATTGAATGTAATAGAGGAGTTATAAGGTGACAGTCAAAATTAAAAGATCCAAGTTTTGTTTTATGCAAGATGTAACAAAACGTAGGACTTCCAGTATATGAAAGATGGGTTGGCGATCACGTGCATGAATTTTTATAATTCAATTTTTATTTTCTAAAAATGCGTTAAAGATGATTGCACATATTTTTTCTTTGCTGTTATCTCTTCATATTATTCCTTCCTACGAACCGAATTGTTTAATGATCCTAAAATATTTTGGCAGATAGTTGTTGGTCTATATCCTTTTACTAGTGTTTCAGCACGGTCTTTACTGTCCAATTTATCCTTTCGTACTTCATAAGCCCGTTGCTCATCTTTGATAATAATAGTTTCATTATCTAATGAATTGATGTCTGCTTCAATGCATTCAATTACATTAGCGGAATCTAACTCATTGAAAACAAGTTTTCGTCCAATGTCCATAATGTTATTGGTAACAATCTCCATAATGTTATTGGTAAATGTTATTGTCAAAATCAATGAAATCATTTGCACAATGTGTTATGATATCTTTCCAAACGGATATTGCTTGATGTTACTTCATTTCTGCTTCGTGTACATTTTCTATAACGTTTCTGATGTTATAGCTCCTACAAAATTCTATTCTATTGGATGAATTTTCGCTTGAAGTAGCATTTATGGCTTTAGAAAAAGTGCGGCGCAGATAATAAATTTTCAATGTCGCAATGACACCTTGATCCATTGGTTGAATCATGGATGTCGTATTTGGTGGAAGAAATGTAATTTTTACGTTTTGATTAAGTTCTCAGAGATCAGTTGGACAACTTCGATTGAACGGCATAACCAATAACACTGACAGATTATGTTTTGATACATTTTTAAGATCTCTGGGGTTTCAGCACAAGATCTCTGGGATACACAAGCAACGGTTTTAATTTAAATTCTCCTGCTGCGTTTCCACCTAATAAAAGGGCAAGACGATCTTTTGAAACTTTATATCCTGGGCAAGATTTTTCTTGAGTTGCAATAGTAACTCAAGAAAAATCGGGGCGGCAGCTTTTTGCGAGGCGGCAACTTTTTGCAAAACAATCCCGTTTCATCTACCTTGAATATTTCTTCATCTGTGTAATCACCTTGTTGTATTTTTTTTACGTAACTTGTCCGGATATTTTGAAGCAGTCACTTTGTTTGCCCTAGCAGATTCACCAACAAGACGAATATCATGAATACTACTTCGTTTTTTAAAAAGGAAAAACCACCCACCACTTGCTGTAAAATTTTCGTTTTCCTTGCCATCAATGTCTTTCAAGACACTGTAAAACCTTAATTCTATGGCTTGAATTTCCCTTTGACTAAGTGGAATTTATTTCTGACTTAGGTCTTGTATGGATAATAGCGATCCGTATGGATAATAGCCGTTCCACTATTATCATTGTAGTGCTTCTAGTTTTATTCATTATTTTTGATAAATGAGAATTCGTAGCTATACCATGCGATTTACACTGTTCTTTGTTTTTAACAATTTTTCGAACCGATGACTCATTTATTCCATTTTCCCGGCATATGTTGGCAAATGATGCACCATCATAATGACGCTTGATTACATTAAGCTTCCCTTCTTCCGTTTATGAGCGATAGAGGATTAAAATTTTATTCACTTGAAAATTGGGTAGAATTAAATTTAACACTAATTTAACGTTTGTCTGGTGTGACGGTGTTACTGATACGGCTCCATAGAAGTGTGCGCAAGTGAGACTTCACAAGAGCTGCTTCGAAGATTCGTTTGGCAATTTGCGCATGTTGTTCGAGAAATAGCCCATTTTAATGTTTGCGCCTAACCGTTAAATTTGAAAAACCATACTGTACCAAATGCATATTAAAAAAACAGATCTTAAAATATTTTTGTATCAATTTTCAATATTTTTTTTTATTTGACGGAAGGCAACCCTATTTTTATACCTACATAAAATATTTAACGTCTATGAACTTGAAAATTAGACCAGGTGTACGACACGCTTACTTATATCCGCATAATAGACAATAATCTAAAATAATGTAGCTAATATGTCCAGGTGCAAGTACTTTTTACATACATTTGTAGAAATACGTACGGTAAAACAATATGTACGGAACGAACCCAACTAAAAAAGATATGTAACAGAAAAAATGGTATTTTAAAAAACCCTCATCTAACGATATAAATGCTTTAAGTATAATCGGTCATCCGTGTTATTATTAATTATTATTGTTATAATAATTATTATCATGTCTTCCTTTTACATTTTTGTTTTATTCAAAAATTAAAGAAATAATCGATAAATAATACAGCACTTACATGGATTTAAAATGAGCCTAAATGTAAGATTCACTTTATATTTTTGTAAAGAAAGCTTATCTTGGCTACTTTGGTGTTAAGCTTGCTGATCAAAATAAATCCTGGGAACCGCATCAGGATGTGTAAAATTAGGTTGCTACAGGGAAAAGAAAAAGTTTTAAATTTGGGGCACCGATGGTTTGGATAGAAACCAACAACTACTTCGATGATTCTTATTTCTGCCTAATAAATATTACTGGAATCAATCGAATCAACCGTAGCAAGTGAAGCTATCCTGATTTAGTCTCTGCAAGACGCCCGGTCTCTCACTCAGAGGAAGTGCAGGTACCAACGTTTCACCAGCTACCAGAGCTCTGTGAAGACGAGTGTTGTCCCTCTGATCACCTTTCTAATAGTAATTAAGGTAACAGTGATTATGAGAGGAAGTCATCAATTCCTTAACGTTTCAACCAGGATGAGTTAAATGATCTCACCAAAGATCTCAACCTGTCAAAAGAAGCTTCAAAATTAATGGATTCCAGGTTGAACGACAAAAATTTACCAAACAAAGAACTAAAATTATCTTTTACCGTACAAGAGAAAAGTCTGCTCTTCTTCTCTCAAGAAGACAAACTTGAATTTTGTCACGAAATTAATTTGGTCCTAAAAAAATTTGGTCTTCCTGAATTTTTTCATTTTATTGGCGCCTATTTATTGACAGCTCAATGCAAAGTTTGAAATGTGTCCTTCCACAGAATGGGAATAAATATGGTTCACTCAACGAAAATGAAAGAAGCCTATAATACTATAGCTTTGGTCTTGATGGAGATGACTTATCATGGAAACCAATGGGTGATTTATTTGGAATTTAAAATGGTAAACTTTCTCATTGGACAACAAATGTCCTTGCTTCTTCTGTCCCTGGAATAGCAGAGAGAAACACATCACTGGGTTAGAAATGAGAGGAAACATGAACGTTGGAGAGCCAGAATGGCATTAATGACCACTTAGTTAAACGGGAGAAAATCATTTTTCTCCCACTGTAGGTGCGACTTACGAAACTGTTTGAAAAGGCCTTGATAAGAACAGATCATGCTTGCATATATAGGGAAAAAATGCCTCAGTTACGGAAATTACGGAAAAAATTAAAGCAGGAATATTTGAAGGCTCATAAATAAGACAACTTATTAAATATCCTGCCTTTGTGAAGTTGATGAATGAACCTGAGCGAAAAACCTGGACTTCATTTGTTAGAATTGTCGGAAATTTTCTGGCCTAACGCAAAGCTAAAAACTGAACTGGTAAACGAGATGCTTAACAGTTTCAAAGCCTCGGGGTGTAACATTCGTATTAAGGTGCCCTATTTACATAGCCAGATTGATTTCTTGAAAATTTAGGAGACACCAGTACGGAACAAAGTGAAAGATTTCAGCAGCATATTAAAACTATGGAGGACCGCTACCAAAGAAGATGGTCAGATTACTGTTCGAATTTAAAAAGGGACTGCGCCAAAATATATTCAAGAGGGTCACGGATAAGAAGCTTCCGAAGGGTTCAGTTAAAATAATGTAACGTATATTTAACTAAAATGTTATATCTGAGAAGCTTGTAGGCAAAAACTAATGCCATATTTGAATTCCGGCCATCAAATTGGTATGAAATCAGCCTCAAATACCCCGGCATCGAAACAACTGTTTGCTTGTGTAATTAATGAGACATCTTGGTAATTAACAGCAATGTTTTAGATTATTTGTCTGACACACTTATTGATACTCTTATAGATACACGCCAGCAAGATAATGCTATACATTATTCAAGCAAGGCTACATAACTTTCTTGCACATCAAATAGCCCCAGAACAAGCAGGGTTTGTT
>WYDF02057333.1:0-11877 GCA_009867245.2 Adranes taylori
ATCATACCTATACACAAGGCTGGTGCTAGAACTGATATAAAAAATTATAGAGGAGTATCAATTCAATCAGCTTTGCCAAAATTGCTAGATTCTTTAATATGTGATTATATTTTTTGGAAATGCAAACCTCTATTTATTGAAGAACAACATGGTTTTAGCCAAGATAAATCCACTATCACTAACTTATTAATTATCAAAATAAAATTTTGAATGCATTTGAAAATGACTCGCAAGTTGACGTAGTTTATACTGATTTTTCTAAAGCATTCGACAAAATCAAGCACGAGTTACTTCTCTTTAAACTAAACGAGTTGGGATTTTGTAATGATTTTGTTCGCTGGTTTAGAAGTTAATAGAGTACAAATTGTGAAAATAAATAATTTCATATCTGAAGAAATAGAGGCGAAATTTGGGATTCCAGAAGGTGGATATTACTCCCCTCTATTATTTAATTTCTTCATAAACGGTATCTATAAAGTATTTGGTTTTGGTAAGTTTCTGTTGTATGCGGATGATGTAAAGATGTTCAGTACCATTGAGTCTTCTGAAGACCAAATGAAAATTCAATTAGATCTGGATAACTTCGTCGAAATGGTCGTCTAATAACAGACTATGTTTAAATATTGATAAATGCTCTTTTATCTCATTTAGCAGAAGTAAAACCCTCAATTTCTCATCCTACGAATCAACAATATCGTACTAGGTAGAATTTATGTCATGAACGATCTCGGAGTGTTTTTCGACCCGTTTTGAGAAGCACATTCATGACACTGTTCTGGGCGCAAACAAAGTTCTGGGATTCATATTAAGACACTATCCAATTATAGTTAATGTCATGTATTAGAATTTATGATTGACTAGTTCCATTATTTCGCTCAGAGTATGCGTCGATGATATGGTCGCCTTCTTATAACAAATATAAAATTCAACTATAAAGGGTTCAGAATATATTTTTAAGATTGGGTACTCCCGTTGAAAATCACAACTATGATTATATTAGACTGATCCTAGACATACTCACACTCGAAAACAGACGTAAGATAAGTGAAGTTACATTTATTCATAAACTATTAAACAATTTCTATTAGAGTACTGATTTGCTAACTTTAGTAAATTAGAAAATACCATCCATATGTTTGAAAAGTAGAATACCTTTCCATATAAACTTTCATAAAAGAAATTACTGCTTACATAATCCTATAGAACGAGCTCTGAGACTAATTAATAATATGAACTTAAATTTAGATGAATCTTACAGCATATTTAAAAGGAAAGCTCTGATCAGGTTATGAACTTTGATATCCAACAAATTTAGTTAGTCGTTAATTTGCTTTAGATTCATTCTTGTTAAAGCTATTACTTCTGATATCCTTTAATCCTATTATTTAATATTTATTTATTTTAATAATGATATAACTTAATATTTAAATATTAACGTAATATTTAAATATTGATATTCTTATTAACAAATTCATGTACCAAACAACATATTGCCTCCTGATATTAATTATTTGAATGTATTCTTTCTTATTTCACTATTGTAATTTTATACATATTTCTTTTTTCTCTCTACATATATTGCAATGGAAAACTGCTAAATAAATAAATAAATAATTGTATTATATTTATACTTTACTATAAATCTGGAATTTTTTTTAGAAATGATTTTGTATTATAATTTTATTTAACAGATTAACCGATGAAACCCCTGCCTACATCGAATATAGCACTGATCGTGATGGTAGTGTAATGGGTGTAACTGTAACTCGTGCTGCTATGTTATCGCATTGTCGTACATTGACAATGGCATGCGGTTACACCGAAGGTGAGCAAATGGTTTGCGTATTGGATTTCAAACGAGAAGTCGGTTTATGGAATTCTGTACTATCTAGTGTATTAAATGGGATGCATGTCATCTATATACCATACGCTTTAATGAAGGTAATATACAGTTTTAATAATATTGGACCTAGTATTTTCGATCAATTTTATAGTATTCAACTCAGGAAAAGAAAATGGATAAAATCTTACATCCATATCCTCTATTATACAAAGGGATAATTCATTGAGGATCCCAATGTAGGCCATGTTCGAATAAGTAAGATCGAGGGCAGGACTGTAATGATCTTGGACCATGCAATTAAAAACATCGGCTGTATCAAATCCAACTAGAATCAGTGTTTCTTGTCCCGCAGGATTCTTGTGATAATTTTTCTAACAGTCGAAATTGTGTGAGAAAAGCCATGTCTGATGCCAGAATGTTTTGTAAACTAACCGGGTTTGTCGGTCATCGTAGTCTCAAGGCGCTTGATAATGATATTGTCACATTGAAATTTCTGACCTGGAATTGTGTGAGTCCCAACTGGATCAATAGAATCTACTTCCAGTTAAAACGTACTTAATCCTAGCGGGAATAGTAAAGCAATGATAACTGACTTCTTTAGGGCGTAGTTACAATTGATAAAAAGGTTCTTTGGGGTTTTTAATAAATTCATACACAAATACGAGAAATAAACAACATAGAAACAATTACCATCACTCCCCAACGAGTATTAAATGCTATCAATCCCGTAAACAATAGCTCCAGCCCTGGACCTGACAACTTACAAGCTATTTTCATTAAAAATTGTGCAGAACTGCTAAGTTCTCCTCTTTCAGAAGTTATGAACCATTCGCTGACAATAAGTGAAGTCCCATATGAATGGAAGAAAGCTACTATCATTCCGATTTAGAAAAAGGGAGACAAAACTATAGACCAATCAGATTGACATCGATATTCTGCAAATGCATGGAGAAAATGATACCTGAAGACTTAACAAGTTTTTATTTGCAAATGGAACAATTAGCAAAACACAGCACGGATTTCTGCCTGGACGATCCGTAACGAGCAACATGATACTAATGTTAAATGAACTGACAAGCAAATTTGACAAAAATCACCCAATTGATGTTTTATATCTAGACTTTGAAAAGGCTTCCGACAAAAGTTCCAACACAAAGACTATTGTACAAACTAGATGCTATGGGAGTTCGAGGCAATTTGCTCCGTTGGATAAGAAGTTTTCTGATGAGTCGCACCTATCACGTCCGAATTGACAATAATTATTCCAGTGAACAAGACATACCAAGCGTGGTGCCTCAAGGATCGGTACTTGGACCTCTCTTATTTTTGTGCTACATAAGTGACATGTCAAAATCGATAGAATACAGAAACAGTTATTTTGCTGATAACACGAAACTTTTAGGTTATTCAAGTGATATAAACGACAACACACAAACAAATTTATAATTGGACTCAAACTTGGCTGTGGTAGCAAACTTGGCTGTGGGAGATCAAGGAATTATTGTCTCTCGCGATTTAAAGTGGGAAGAACACATAAATGGCATAATTAAAAAAGCTAACACATTAATCTATTTAACAAGAAAAGCCTTTCCATATCTAACATGCCAGATGTTCTTGATCATATACAAGTCATACATTAGACCAATACTCGAGTATAGATTCACAATGTGGAACCCGTACTTTAGCAAGGACATCGAGGCACTTGAAAAGATCCAAAAGAAAGCAACTAAGGTTCCAAGTTCCCTCAGAAATCTACCATACAAGGAGCTGCTTTCAACATTGAAACTACCCACCCTCTGGAACGTAGAAATAGACGCGACCTAATTAAGACCTGAAACATCCTTAATGGCCACTTCACCTGCAACCAAAGAACACAAACTCTCAGCTGCGAGGTCACAAACTGAAATTAAAAACAGAACGATGCAGTAAGAATCCACGGAAACACGTCATCAGCAACAGAGTCGTTCCTTCGCGTAATTGCAGCTCTTATCAACTCCGAGTTGTCTACGTTGCAATTTTAATAATAATAATAATAATAATTAAATTATGACATTTTGCGTGATCAAAACTAAGATTCCATTTTAATAAAGCAAGTACAGTTCATGAATTAATAAAACGCGATTGATTTTAAACTAATCTATTAATCCCCAAATAATTTATTTTATTTGCAATAACAATTATGTTGGGTTTACGAACTTTGCCAAATAATAAAACCAATTCTGGTTAAAATTCATTTGATTTACATAAATGTTAATGTGAATACAACACAATTTTCCTTCCAGTTGAAAATAAACAAAACAACGACCAAGTAATATTTAAATAAAAGTTTGTTGATCGTTAGCTTGTCGTGAAATGAAAATTACTTACAATTTTAGGTGTTTCAGTTCCTTAATCAAGATTTATAAAAAAATCAATTATCTATTTCATCTGTACTGACAGATGTACTGCCTACTGGCTGATGTACATCTGCCATAATTCTCACAATAATGAACAAAAGTACTAAAATGAAAATACACTTAATTAGCAATAAACTTTAAGACAGAACTAATCCAAATTTTGGATCCCTCCTTGACTGAGTTTTCGCTTTTATATTTCCAGGTCGATCGCCATGCCATCTCTCGTGCTAAATTTCCTCAGAAGTTTGTTGCATCTCAGTTCTGCTTATTAGAATTATTTTTCGTTGTCTCTTTCTAACAACATGAACGCAAAACTTATACGCGTCAAAAGATTATTTTCTTTTATCCTTTGTTTCTAGTTTCTTTCGTCGCGGCTAGTTTTACTTGTCGCCTACGAAGTAACACCTGCATGAAATCATCATGCGTGTGTATTTTTCAGATAAAATGAATCTTTATTTTATTCGGAAATTAATTTATTTTACTTTTTATAAATAAATCAAATTATTAGATTACTCTATTATTTTGGGGAATTTATTGATTTTAATTATTTCCCATCATTTAGACATTATTTCCTTTGATCATTTAAAATATTTTAAATATCTACGGTATAATCCCCAATAATTGAATACGTCTAATATCTTTTGGCGTTACAATATGTTTTGCACTATTTAATCCACTTAAAAGACATACTAGAGGAAAAAAGGCAGGATTTTCGTCGGTTTGATTTTCCATGCAATGAAACCAAAATCAGCATTCTTCGTTTTTCAGCATAAGAGGAAGTCTCCAAATTTCATACATTTGTTCAAGATCTCTAGGGAAATATATAGGTGAAGAGACGCTGATACTTACATTGTCTGGTTCGGGGTATTGTCTTGTCTCAGAGTTGTTAAGGTGTTCAGTCGTGTCTTTTTGCATATCAGCAAAGCCATCGTTGGGATTTAATGGTGGTAACCAATACTTCTCCCTGCCGTGCCGCTCAAATAATGTTTCAATTATTTAGCTAGCCTCTCCTGGTTTTGAGTTCTCATGCTAGTAGTTCGTTGTAAAATAATCTTGTGTAAAAATTTGCATCAACTTTGTCAGAGTTTCCATTACGTATTTCCTCACTGCGAAGGATTAATAATCTTTTCAAATGATTTTTTTCAACTTGACTACTTTTTTTTATATGGTACTTCTAAGTTTCTCTATGAAAGCGGATTGTTGATGTTGGTTTTCTACTATTCCCATGAATTCAAATGTAGGTCTTCATTTATAATTTTAATAGATACATAGTGATTAATCACTACGTATCTCAGCGTCAACCGTTTAATGTGTATTTTCTTAGTGTCCTTGATATTAGATGTCTGTATATCTCATAAATTTGAGAATTTTGTGGTTTTCTTTAAAATATTAGTGCTTGCCAAATTATCCGGATGGATGATAATTATATGAATATTTATTTTCATTTCATGCCAAATATAATATTTTTTTATACTATAGGTGAATCCTGCAAGTTGGATGCAAATGATTACCAAACATCGTGCTAGTGTAGCTGTCGTAAAGTCACGTGACCTGCATTGGGGCCTTCTCGCTACCAAGGATCATAAAGATGTCAATTTATCATCTTTACGGATGCTACTTGTTGCTGATGGTGCTAATCCTTGGTCACTCAGCTCTTGTGATCAATTTTTATCCGTCTTTCAGGTAATTTAACCGTCATAAATTTCTTACACTTTTTTTTGTGATCCTTGAAATATATTGAAAGTTGTGATTATTAAAACGAACATTTTCTATATTATTCTAAATTTAAATTTAGGCAAAGGGTTTAAAACCAGATGCCATATGTCCATGTGCAAGTTCCAGTGAAGTATTAACAGTATCGGTACGGCGACCTGGTAGAGGAGGGGTAAATGCAACGGGAAGGGGTGTTTTATCGATGCAGGGATTAAGCTATGGAGTCGTCAGGGTAGATCAAGAAAATAGTCTTACGTCATTGACTTTACAAGATTGTGGACAGGTAAACTAATATTTATAATGATTTTAAGAGGATTTCTGATTTATATATGTAATTTTATTGCTTTTTGCAAAAGATAATCTATAAAGCCCACATACGAGGATCTAACAAAATTTCGCTGACTTGCCTTTTTAGAAAGGGGTCAGCTCGTCCAAAATTTTATATAATTAGGGTAATATTAGAGTACTTACTATAATTTGGAATATGGTCACGTTCAAATTGTGATAAGAGGTTGTATGAACCCTAACTGGTTAATCAGTTCTATGCGTAGTGAAACTCCATCCAATTAAACCGGAATCAAAGTAATAAAAGTTAAGTTATGACGTAACTAAGGTTTATACATTATTATTAAGGGTTATGGAATATCACATTATCGGTATTTACTTAATTACACAAGAATTGTGGTTGCCCTTAATTGACTAAAGCCAACGGATAAACTTTAATAAACTAAGTACGACTCATCAAATAAATAAATTAAAATACAAATAAAACACATAGAAAGTTTAACAATGTATTGGTCAAAAAAATAATCAAATTACCACGAAACAATTTATCAAATGTATATGATCATAATAAACATAGGATTTGTTATTAATAAAACTCATCCCAGTTATAATTTTATTCCAAATACATAAGTTCCGACCGGAATCTATTAACAAAAAATAATGTACTTTCAGTTACATCAAAATTCAATGATTCCAAACGAACATCAACTTATTTATTAAGTGCAATATCAACGGTTAGGTTTAGTAAAACATAGTGAAAGAATAATCGAGTTATAACGTTTCATTACCACTTATATTCAATTAGTATGATCGCAATTTGACGAATTTGTTACATTAATTAAAATTTATTTATCAAAGCAAAATCAAATTAGTTATTTAGTTTAGTTTATTTTATAATCAAATATAGTTCATAATAAAATATAAATTTAATTCACAGTTTATATTTCAACTACATTTTTCACAATAAAAATGAACGAATAAAATAATCGGGTATTCTACGCGTAAATCACATACGAAAACTTATCAAAAACTCGGAGACTAAACTTGAACTTAATAGGCGAAAAAACTAACCACAATTTAGCCTGCTTTGGAAAAATATCCGATTATATAAAGAAATTGATTGTGCTGTCCTTAACGGGGTACTAAACTCACCCCATCCTACTTTTAGTAATTGAAATTCCTTTCTATTGCGCTCTCTCTAACCTCAGGACATAGCCTAAGCAATTGCTTCATATTTGTCCTGACTACATACTTCTTCATGCGGTAACGTACCTCTTCAGCCCGCAGCGAACTAAGATAATGAAGGCTATTCACGTGCCCATGAGAATATTTATTACAAGGTTTAAAGAAAATTAATATAAATTATATTTTTCTTTTGGCAAGGGTATGTATTAAAAAGTTTAAAGAAAGTGAATTTATTCAACAATTTCTTTTTAGCATTACAGTAAAACGGCGAATCCGTAAATAAAGATTAATAATTTTGTTATAATTTACAAGGATGGTTTGAAATGTGTCATATAGAAGCAACTTTTATTAATATCAGATTTCTTTTTCAACTGTCCCTTTTTAATGTTGATACACTTGAAGATTAGGAAACAGAAAGTACTCGCTAATCTGGTGAATAGATTGAGTGGTCAATAATTTTCAAAGTCCATGGTGACCGCTGTATTATGAGCTCGTGTGTTGTGGTTGAATAGAAGAGTACTTTATTCCCTTCCAAAATGGCGCTGTTTCAGCAATTTCTGTCTTTAACTTGCCCAATAATGATGGATAGCATGACGCTCTTATTGGTTAACCTTTTTGTAAGTGGTCGATGAACTAAAATCCATAACGGCCCCAAAAAATCAGTCACCATTATCTTACCTTTACGGCATATGAAACAGACTCGGAGTTTTCGACATAGTTTTATCTTTTCTTGTCCGCAGGTTTACAATTTGTTCCTTTTGTTTAGGAGTGAAGTCGTGAACTCAAGTTTCATCTCCCCTAGTGATAAATGAACCCAAAGTAATAAATGGACACAGAAATCCGACATATTTTGAGTCTCCCAAAATTTTAATGAATTTTGGTTCAAAGTTGGCAAGTGCGGACTACTTTCTCATGTCCACTTCTTTAATCAATAATGGCGAACGAGTTTATTTATGTGGGCACAGTGTCTGCTATCTCTCTATTTTTGATTTTAACAGTAAGAATAAAACAAAGCCGTTTGTCTAATTCACTATATTTTGATAACTAAGTCCATAAGTATACTTTCGGCTACACAGGTGCTATCCTCAGAGGAGAGGTTGTCAGTTACATGTTTTGAAGATAACTAAAATTAAGGTTAAAGCATGAGCTGCCACCTATGTTGAATATTTGAAACATTTACATTTATCTACAGTTAAATCTACTTAATTGCGTTAATATATTTGATTATATTATATTGTATTTCAAATATTGTATTTTATATTGTTTATGCAAACATAGCCTACTATTTACTGAGCGATTAATATCTAAAAAATTCCTGTGCCTGAAAATTAATATTGACATTCAAATTTAAATGGACTTTATTTTTGGTAGACTGTGTTATTTCTAGAGCTTCTGCTAAATTATTTTGCTAAATTTATTTTTTTTCCTTTATTTAGTCTATGCCACACTGAAAGAAATTGACTTTGGTCAAAGCTCTGGCCAGTTTTGTTGACGTGCTTGGCAAAGTTAAAACTCTCTTTTTTATATTTAATTGTACTGAAGTGTTCTTTGATGCTATCCCTGTGTGACCTATGCATTTGACACCACAAGAGCATTCCGATGTATAAACTCCATTTTGGATCTGTAATCTCAATGTTATCGTTGTTTTTAATTATGACTTTCTTAAGATTTTAATGATTGGAAAAGGTAATTTGGTGATGTTGTTTTTTGAGAGTGTTCTGTAGTTTGTATGTGACGGGGTCATACAACGGTAGTGAAAAATGGCTTATGTTTTGTGCGGAGTTTATAGTGTGGTATGGGCTTAGGCTTCGGATTTTATTAAGGTCTTTATTAATTCGTTTTCTCACAAATTCTGTAAAGAAATTGTGCGAAGTGGCTATTTGGCAAATAATTATTTGGCAAGTCTTTTTCTTTCATAGGGACTGTGAATAGTCTATGTAACATGCTATTTATTGTATGCAGCTTTTTGTGGGAAATTGGGTGGTTTGAAAAATTGTCGATAATGTGGTCTGATGGCTTCGGAAGTTTCTTTTCTATAAATTTTAAAGATTAAACCATGGTTGATTCTATCTGGGGTGATAGTTAAATCTAATAAATTTAGTTCATTCTCTTTCTCTATTTTGTGGTAAATTTATTGTTTTGATTTAGTGTATTAAATTTATTGAGGATGTTCTTGTGGTCTGTAATTTATCTTTGTTAATTATGTAAAAACATCATCCACATAAGGTACCCAAAACACTATCCCTTCTACATCAGTATTGTTAATTTCTAGGTGAATCATGAATATATCTGCAAGTAAAGGGGAAAGAGATTTGCCCATTGCAAAGCCGTCTGATTATGAGAACAGTTGCTTGTTGAATCTAAAGAAATTTTGCTTCAGACTTATTGTTAAAAGATAAAATATTGTGTTGATCTGACCGGTTGAACATTACTAACGTTTCTCTTACTACTTCAAGGCAATCATTCACTGAAACAAACGTGAAAAGGTTCGAAACTTCAAATGATAAAAGTCCGAAATTATGTGGTAAGATTACTGTATTAACTTTTTTATAAGCTCAGAATTGTTCTTGATGGAGTGTTTAAATTGTAGATCTAAGTTGGTTTTTAGGAAACTGCCTTAGAAATTTATTTAGTCTGTAAATGTGAGAGTTAATAAATTATACTACTGGTCTAATGGGAAAGATGTTTTTAACGTCTCTTTTTGTAATTTTGTGTACTTTTAGGAGACCATAGAGCCTAGATATCAGTGGATTCATCACTAATATTTTTTCTTGGATGAATAAACCCGTATAGCAATGTTTTTTGATTGTTAACTTTAATTCTTTTGTAATTTTGTTGTTATGAGATTTGGATAACTTTCTGATGACAGTAGCTGTTATATGTCTCGAAACTTATCATCGCTGAAGCTTTTACGACCACGTTTTTGCTTGTTGCAAATGGTAGAACAAAGTCTTCGTACATGATCCCAACACTGCTTTAATATCTATTGGTGTATTACATTTTAAATGCAAAAACATGAAAGATATTTCATTTTGTCTATTTTAACAAACAAATCGACATCGGCTGTACAAACGACTGTCAAATAATAGCAACGCGGTTAAAACGGTTGAAATTTCTACATGCCATTTATAAGGCATACATGTCAGTTATAAGGTAGTAAGCACAGTAGTTTTGATGAGTAACACCATATTCGTGTTGGGACTTGACAACATTTCATATTACCTTCGTATATGTATTTTTTGATAAAAATACTATTTACTGTATAATTACTTTTATTTTAGGTAATGCCTGGCTGTGTAATAGTAGTTGTCAAAATGGATGGACCAGCTTATTTATGCAAAACGGATGAAGTTGGTGAAATCTGTGTCAATTCAGGCGGTACTGGAACGCAATATTGGGGCCTTCAAGGCTTGACTAATACAACGTTTAAAGTAACTCATATAAAGTTCTTCATTTATTTAATAGTTTATATTTGCATTTGTTTTTTTTTTTAGGTTCAACCACTCGGTACAGACGGTAAACCAATTTCGGAAGCTGAATACACGCGTTCGGGTCTTCTCGGTTTTCTTGGTCCAGGCGGACTCGTATTCGTATGCGGTTCGCGCGATGGTCTGATGACTGTAACAGGCCGTAAACATAATGCGGATGATATAATTGCTACAGTATTGGCTGTTGAACCAATGAAATTTATTTATAGGGGACGTATAGCTGTTTTCAGTCAACGAGTACTCAGAGATGAGAGGATATGTGTGATAGCGGAACAAAGACCAGATTGTACCGAAGAAGAAGTAAGTATTGTCGATTTAAGGATTTTTAAAGGATTGCAATTCTTACATAGGTATTAAAATAAATTTTCTAGCTTTTGTTGGTGAAAAAATTATAATAAATTGATATCAAAATCTTTTAGTCATTCCAATGGATGTCACGTGTTTTACAAGCTGTCGATTCGATCCATCAAGTCGGCATCTATTGTCTAGCCTTAGTTCCACCCAATTATCTACCGAAAACATCGTTGGGCGGCATTCATTTATCTGAAACGAAACGACGCTTTTCGGAGGGCACTCTTCATCCGGCCAATGTGTTAATGTGTCCACATACGTGTGTTACTAATTTGCCAAAGCCACGTGAAGTACACTCTGGTACGTGAAAACTTTTACATTGTTTTAAAAGATTTTATTTAATGCTTCTAGATGAAATATATTAAGTTTAAATTTCGTATTTAACATTCAATCTTTTGTAGAGTTTTTTTTGTAGGAATAGATCATCCTTCATAGAAAATGAGCTGTTTTAAGTCTTGGTTTCAGTTTATGCATTGTCAGATACATTAAATAATACTCCAATGTCGCTTCTTCAGAAGCTTTACAAATCTTTCGAAAAGAATTACTTTTTTGAATATCGTTGTATTGGCCCCGTAAGATCTAATGTATAAAATTGTTGTAGACAGGTGACCAAAAA
>WYDF02057344.1:0-11877 GCA_009867245.2 Adranes taylori
GGCTCGCCTATTGCGTTGTGAATGGAACGAGCAAAACACCTAAAGCAATATTAGAACGCAATGCTTCAATTACTTACCATCGTTTTTTTTGTAATGAGTCCTACAATAATAATATCAATTATGAGCATTGTAATTCTGTCCACACTTAGCATTTCTCCTATTTTTATGTTTAGTGTAAGTTTTATGTTTAGTGTAAGTGTAAGTTAGTGTAAGTACGAAATCTATTATTTGAAATAAAAACTCTAAGTAAATATAGCCTATTATAAAAATATATAGCCACCTTATCGAAATATCTATCATCAAAGAGACCCCTATATTTGAAGACATAAATTCATATTCAATAGTTCTTGTTACATAAAGCTACGCTGTTACAATAAAGTACTTGCTAGTCCGTTACCTATTAATATCATTTGGATTTTAGTCACAAATATGATAGTCTATGGTTACCAAATCGTTTTTGAGATACATTTAGTTTAACATATTTATATATTGTATCCAAATTCTTCATTTCATCTTCAATTGTTTTACATTGGAACAATGCTGTTTCCCTATCCACTGAAACTGTTTTACTGAATCTGACTCTGCTCAGTCTATTAGATGATCTGTTTCTTTATCAGCTGAAACAGTTTTGCCTATCATATGATCTGTTTTGTCTAATGTGAACTGTATCATATTTATATGTAGCTGTTTACTTATTAATTGAACCTGTTCCTTTATCAGCTGAAGCTCATCAGTTGAAGCTGTTTTGTCTACTATATGAATTGTTTCCCTATTGTAAATATTAAATATGTTGCTGTACTCTATCAATTGAATCTATTTTCTTCTTTTGTCTATTAATTACGCTAATTTTCTTATACTGTCTATTATATGGGGTGTTTCTCTGTCAACTCAACACTGTTTCCCACCATAACGATACATTTCCCTCTCAGCAAAACTACATTTGCCGCTTTCATGCTGCGTATGTCGCTTTCTCGCACTAAATGAATAAATAAGATCCGTGTGCGTGAATATACAAATAATTGTAAATTAAGTTTGTGATGGATCAACAGAAATTGTAAATAAAACTATATGACAATTATTTGAGAATAAATTGGAGGATTTATAATCGCCATCTTGATTTCTTTCTTGGTACGTAATATTTGACTATGTGTAACATTTTATAGATTATTTTCGTATGGCGTTACATATTTGAATGAACGAATATCTAATTTAATTGCATTTTTAGTTTGATTGCATGTATGTAACAAGTCACTTTTCTTTCATTTATTTAGCCTGGGTCATAAAGTATAGGTTGTTGCTGTTAAGGGCTGTCACTACAAAGTCCTGTGTTTTATTTTAATGATCGTTGAGAGACTGGGAGCTTATAACTGCACATATTCTGATTCAATAAAAATTATAACTTTATTCAGTAGTAGATAAATTAAAGTAAGTATTAGAGTGAATCGCATTTTCTAAGTATTGAACGATGCGGTACCATAATATATAAGAAGAAAGATAAGAGGGAATCGCTACGTTAACCCTATATAAAAGATTCCCCTCTTACCAATGTCATGTTGGGGAGTAACAGTCCTAAATATCTCTTCAAAAAAGAACGTGACATATATGTTGGAGCACCGGGTAAAAATCTATAACATTTCCCCGAAAATTTTAAGCTTTTACGGGAATTTCGTAAATTTTGCGTAAAGTTTCTTGTATCAATTTATATAGAGTGGTCAACGTTTAAATCTGACCTGATGGGGGCAAGAACAATCATTCATAATTGCAGAATAAATTTAGTTTCAAAAATTGTGAGTTAATCACTTTTTATAAGAATTGTTTTTGTGTGCGTTTAGAACGTTGCATACCTTTTTGTAGATTATTTTTACTAAACAAAAATATAATAATTTATCCACGAATTAAAACAAAATTATTTTAGGAAATATTTAATTTTCCGGCGTGCGAAAACGAATATGGTGTCACTTTGATAAATATATGTGCCGCAATTATTTGTTGGTAATAGAAAATCTCATTCCAGGTCCTGTGGTAGTTCCGGTCGTAATACTAATAATAATGAGGAGAGTTTGGAGTTGTTGAAATTTTCATGGAGCCAAGTAGCGAAAAGTACTCATGGTTCAGAAAGTATCATTGGCTGGCATATTCTAAAAGCTTAGCATACAGCAAATATTGTGCATTTTTTGTTATGTTAGGGACATCTTCAAAGCCATCAGTGGATAATTTGGTGTAGGAAGGATTTAAAAATTTCAAAATCTTTCAACAGCCATAATGATTTGGAGTATCACCAACATTCATTTTGGCATTACACCAACTTAAAGCAGATACATAAGAAAAATCTGCGGATATTTTATTGGATGAAAATTAAATTAAAAGGCTAAGGAGAATCTAGAGCTACTGAAGTTAATAATAAACACCATAATATTGATGGCCCAATGATTTAGATAACTTACTTTCTGAAAATGAAGGAAATTCCAAGGCTATCTTAGGATCTGCAGGCTAGAACAAGGAAAAAATTCGGAATATTTCTTGACTGATTAAACAACTGATGTTGCAACTACAAGAAAATATCTTTCTGCGCGCGTGCTATGAGTGGAGAGTTAAATGGAATACAAGCACGTAATGTCAAACATCAACCTGAAGACATTTATGTGCCTTGTATATCACACTGCTGAAATTTTGCAATCTCGGATTCTTGCCAAGTCCGAGACATCAAAAATTGTTTACGTATAATTGAAAAAAATATGTTATATTGTGCACTTTCAAAACGCGAAATTTCGTGAATAAGGTTGAAGTTACAGTATGTCCAAGTTTTAATTGTAACGTTAGAAAAAAATTGAAATGATTGTGTAATAGGTTACGTCTGATGGACTTTACACATTTTCTATAACATACTACCTAAATTCGGCTACTCTTCGTGTGGATTAGTCAGATATGGAATGAATGGGAAAGTAAATAAAAGTATTCTTACGAACATAGATTCATCGAGAAAACTAATCCTAATCGTAACCTAACCCTAACCTAATCTAAACCAATCCTATACCCGTATTTCCGTGTTCCCGCATTAAGTATATATAAACACGCGCGTATTCAAATTGTGTCAAAATTTCAAGAGTATGTGTTCCCTTTTTTTATTTTGGCATAAATTGCGGGTGATATTTGCGAAAATTCTCTGATTAAACACCGCATCAATTTACTCGTTTAAATTATATTTACATTGACTTATTCAATGAGCAAATTTCTAGTGAATTAAAATCATACTTCATACGGATATTCTTTCTTGGAATGTTAATATTAGATAGTTAATTGTTTTCTCCATTTGTCTCTTTTTTATTAGATGCTGTACAGCCGATAAGTAGTGTTGTATTTTGGCAACGCTGGCGCTTAATGGGTTAATACGTTTCTAATAATTTTCACGTTATCCGAATTGAATTTCATCAAAGTAGATTAATAGTGAGCAATTTTAGGTATGAAACTAAGCAAGTGATTTATGCTGAAACTGTAAACTTGCAAATACGTACGTAGGAGATAAACATAAAGCAAAATCCTAGTGGACTCGTTTACGCTACATTTGCGCAATTCTCAAGACGATATTGAAAATTTCAAACTTCGTTTATTACAAACATGTTCGTCTATAGTTGAAAACTTCGAAATAAAATTCCAGAAATGTACATATGAAATTGTGTTTCACACAATGATTGGTGTATCTCCAAGGTAGAGTTAAGTACAGGATATAGTAAATATATATCCAGTGTCGTATTAAGCTATAGTTAGCAAAGGGTACTTCATTTTGTTCAAAGCTGCATATAAATATTTTAGAAGGATATATGCATCTATATAATACTCTAATATAAAAATCCTAAACCATCAAGAGTAAGGGACACTCAGGCCAACCAAACTAGGCTCAATAATCCTACTTTTAATCCCATTTGTGTCTCAAATAATTTTTTTAAGATCGATGGATAGAAAGTGCTGTTAAAACTGGTTAAAAGTTAAAAGTATTTATCGCTATTAGTTCTATTGTCGATGTTTTGTGTACTTTAAATACTCCTAACATTCTAAAAAATATTTTTGTAGTTCGGTATGATTATTTATTAGTAATAAATATTCTGGGAGTCACATACAAATGACTTAGTAAGTTCTATAAATGTTGCGTGTATAACTGCGATAATTTTATATTAATTTTGGATAAATAGAATCATTAGATGCACAAGTGTAGCTGCACCCAGTTATTGATTTGTCAGTGTGACTAATTAACACCTGCATTTTGTAGATGAAAGGTTAGAATAGAAAAGGCGATGCAGGAGCGGGAATAAGGGATGCAGCCGCTCTGTTGTTAGTGAGAAATTTGTACTTCAAAAATCAATATTACAATTTCGTATTACAGAATCGGTATTACAATTTATTACATGCAAATTAATCTGTTCATGAATATAATAAATAACAGAAATCAAATTGACTTTTATTATTCTATATCTTCCTAACCCAAGTTAAATCAATATAAATTAATTCACAATAACGAAACAAATTATTTAGTTATATCATCAGATAGTCGGAAGGGGTTAAGTCTATAAAGTTGGACTTATCAATCTCTGGAAAACTCACCATGCTATATTGTCACGAATTTAAACGCGACATTATTATCGATCTATCTTTTAATCATCAATCTGAAGTTGCGTTGCCACACGTCTATAGATACATCAAATAAAAATTACAACTTGTATTACAGTGGTTCTTACGACCTATATATTTTCAACGGCTAATGCAAATACATCAAACTTTTACAACTCATTCTACAGTGATCCTAAGCCATAAACACAATCCACTCAATCGGGAAGGGTAGAACAAGGATTAATGGTTTATTTAGGGCGTACCTAAAATAAATTAAAGATTATTTGGGCGTTTTAATAAATTCATACACAAATTAAATTAAACAATGATCTATGGAACCTTGCTTGATGAAAACCACGATTCAATTTTAATAAAGCAAGCACGGTTCAAGAATTAATAAAATATAACCATAATAAAACACTACTTGCTTTAACATGCTCTGTTAACAACAAAATAATTTACATGCGACAATTATTGTGGAATTACGAACTTCGCTAAATAATGAAACAAATACTGATTAAGATTTATTATGTTTACATAAATGTTAATACGGATACAACACAATTTTCGTCCGATTCAGAAATAAAAAAAAACAACGACTAAACAACATTTAATTAATAATAATAATTAGAGAGTACTTAATAAAGGATTGATAAACTGACTGACTTTCCGCATCAATTACAATATTAATGTATGATGCACAAACCCATCGGGCCAACATTTTTAGTGACATGCTTTTTTGAAACAAACATGTAAAACACCATGTTTACGTATAAACGAAAGCGTACTGTGTCCTCCATGACATATCTAAATTTCATTGTGATACATCTACTCGTTCAAAAGATATGAATAGAAATCTCTAAAATGCCCGAAAAAATCATATCAAACATAAGGTTTTTTGACGTGAAATGAAAATTTTAAAAACTTTTATAGAAATCCAAAACTGAAAAACTAAGTCGTACACATTTCAATGAGCACTTTTTAGAAACGCCACAAAATTAACTTTTCAACTATGTGCAGTATGTCCATTCCACATCTTTCCTTATATACTCAAAAGCCACGAAAAGTGCGCGTAGTCCAATTTCTCCCCATATTCATCCTTTCAGTATTATTTCAAAAGATCTAAGCATAGTATAGTGTAGGCCCTATACCTTAGTATAGGCCATATACCATAGTCCCCCCGTCACTTTTTACTTATAATTGACGGGCTGCTCGCTTTAACGATATATTTCCATATAGTCGAAAAAAAATTGAAAGAGAAAATTTCAAAAACCTCACTAGTACACGTTACCCTATAATTACGTACCTGTAGTTTTTTCCAAAATTTTTTCAAATAAAAAATGTAGAGCTTTGAAACATCTACCAAATTCACTACACCCCATATTTTTAGCCTTGCCGAGCACGATATAATTTTCTTAAAAAAATACAAAAAAACCACCGTCACCTTTTAACTATAGCTGACGGGCTGCATGCTTCTATGATATTAGTATATTTCCATTTAGTCGAAAAAAATTGTCAATTAAAGCCATGAAAAGTGCGCGTTCTCCAGTTTCCGCCATTTTCAATATTATTTCAAAAAAAGTAAACATAGCCTATATCATAGCCGTATTCAAGCCCTATCTAAAGTTCCAAACGCATTGATTCGTACGTTTTCATCGAATCGAGAAAAAGGTACAACAGTTGAACCTTCCAGATTCAGCATTTTTCACATATTTCTCCAAAAATAGAACACTTGTCAATTTCTCATTATTTCACCTGTTTATTTTTAAAAACTTTTTCAAATATAAAATGTAGAAATTCGCTACGTCTTCCAAATTCACTACACTCCCTATTTTTGCCCTTGTCGAGCGAGCTGTAATTTTCTTAAAGAAATCCAAAAAGCGACCCTGTCACTTTTTACATATAGTTGACGTGCTGCACGCTTTTATGATATTTGTATATTTCCGTATAGTCGAAAAACAAATTGTCAATTAAAGCCATGAAATATGCGCGTTCTCTAGTTTCTCCCATTTTCACCCTTTCAGTATTATCTCGAATGAACTAAACATAGCCTATAACATAGCCGTACTCAAGCCCTATATAAAGGTCCAACGCATGGATCCGCATGGATCCGTAGGTTTTCATCGGGACGAGAAAATGTTACAACAGTTGAACCTTGCAGATTCAGCATTTTTCACATGTTTCTCGGAAAATAGAAAACTTGTCAATTTTTCATTATTTTACCCGTTGCTTAAAAAAAAATTCAAATATAAAATGTAGAGATTCGCTACGTCTTCCAAATTCACTATACTCCATTAGCCTTGTCGAGCTAGCTATAATTTTTTGGACCTTACAGATTCAGCATTTTTCTCGGAAAATATATAACTTGTCAATTACCAATGATTTTTTTATTTTTGCCCCCAAATGAATCCGTTTGTAAAATTTTTCAAAATTCCATCATTTCATGGAAATAGAAAATTTCAAAAAATTCACTTTTACGCATTACCCTGTAACTACTCACTGTTGTTTGTTTCAAAAAAAATTTCAAATTAAAAATATAGAGCTTCGAAACATATACCAAATTCACTATACTCCATATTTTTATCCTTGCTGAGCGACCTATAATTTTCTTAAAAAATCCAAAAAACAACCCTGCCACTTTTTACCTATAGTTGAGAGGCTGCACGCTTTTACGATATTAGTACGGTTCTGATTTATTAGATTTGCATAAAAAAAAATTTCCCAACAAAAAACTTTAGTCTCGACTTGCAAGTAAATATAAAAACTAGTAACTTATAAATATAAGTTAGCTTGTTATTAAATGAAAATTTGTTACATTAAATAAAATTATTTACTCAGAATAAAATAAAAAAAAACTTCATTTCACACCCTTACTCAAGATGATTAATAAAATAGTTACCTACTTACATCTGAACGTCCGCCATAGTTGACACGATAACAAAAACAAAGGACAATAGGTGTAACTTATTCAAACTATAAACTGATCAAGATTGGAAAAAATCTAATTAGAAAATCTAGGTCAGGGGCTGGTACACTTTTCCACATAGTTTCTGCTTTAAACTTTCAAGTCGGTTCATCACGTAACATTTTGTATCTGATTCGTAAAATTTTGATGCATCTCACGTTAAGTTCACGTTAAGATTCGTTTCAGTTCGCGTAAAGGACTATTTCCTCTTCTACTTGCCCATAAGTTACGTCGCGACTAGTTTTACTCCTCATCTATAAAGTAACGCCTCCGTTCTGGCTCATTATGCGTGCGTCTATTTTACAGATGAAATGAATCTTTATATTTTATTCTGGAATTAATATCTCTACAATAGAATCCCAAGAATTGAATACGTCTAACATTTTTATCGTTACAATATTATCAATTTGTTAATCTCTCATCCCTAACTTTTCAGTATCACATTCCATCACTAAATTTAAGAGATATTCCTCCATAATGCTTTCTAGAGTTCCGTCTAAATTCTACATATTTCTTGCTTCAGTAACTATGTGATTTATCGTCAAGTACAACCATGAATGATGAATTCCTTCATTAAAAAGTTTTTTCGCATTTGTCAAGTTTACAAGTTTAGATAAAATATAGCTTCCCTAGACGAACAGTGGCGCTCAAATTTTAAAACTTCTCGTTATTTATTCATACCACGAATTAAAAACTTAACTCATATTTAGTATTTTATAAGAAGTTTGATCGAAATTGTAAATTTCAGCAGATCTGTACAGCAGATCAGAGAAATCATGGTATAAAAAATCTTTAAATATTATATAAAATACTTTCATACTTGTAGCATTCGATCAATGACCCGCTTCCACACGTTTAGAATTTCTATAGTCTTCTACCATACGTATGATTACAGATTTAAATAAATTAATTGAAAATCAAGTTACATCTCGCTGGCTCTGACATATAGTTTCAAAATATATTTTAAAATTAATATAAATGACAGTTAATCATTTTTAAGATGCTTCCAGATGTGCTTAGATGTCTAGACATAATGTCAGTCAGTACTACAACGTATTTAGTCACCTCACGACAAACGATTCATACAGTAGAAATAATAAATCGTGTTCGTGAGATTTTACTTCTTAGCGAGATTTAATTCTCATTAGATTATGTACGACAAATAAAAAAAACTTTTAATTGAATTATATAAATAGTTAAAAGGAGTTGCTTAGAGGTTCATTATTTTTTTTTGTATTCATTGCATTTCTTGTTAATTCCTTAGATTCTGTGTGTTATGACAGTATTACACAATAATATATGAATAAAAATTTTTCACATATATTTATTTCGCTTAGAGTTACCAACTTGTTTCTCAATTGTCTTAATGCAAACACTTTCGCTTTGATACTCGCCACTTTAGACATCAAATAGTTCATTATTTTTATTCGGTTTTAAATTAAACCATAAGAATATAATCGAGTGGCGTCCAATGTGTAGATCTATGTGGACAAATAATTTCTGAATGCATGTATAACGAATATAAATTAGAAGTCATCTAAATTATTCAAGATAGTTAAATTTTAGTTATTTTTATAAGTAAAATATTTTGTACTTACTTATATTGTTATATTAAATTTAATTCATCTTAGAATGTAAATTATAGCGTTAGAAAAGGAAGCATTTGCGTAAGTGCTGCCGCCTATTTAAAATAAAATATTGTGTAATTTCGATGATTAATTTTGATTGACGCGAATAATGCATCTTTACGCTTATAATTGACGAATAAGGCGAGTTATATAAAAGGAGGAGCTTGAAGCAAGTCCAAGGGGATACTAAATGCATTACATGTTGGTGTTACTAATTAGCGAGTAAAATAAATCCCTAAGAAACACCTTCCTTTCTTCAGTTCATAGCATTTGATTAGATCTGAAATGTATGCCGCTTAAGGGAGATAAAGAGCTATAGGTAGCGAGCGACAGACGATGTAAGGAGGTCGCACTAATAAATAGCTGATCGCAGATCATACGGCGTTAAGTTGTTGGTAAAATCTTATATTAATTAAATAAACTAAATCAAGGAAATTGCGTTCAAATATTTATGCTCTTGGATTTTAATAACAGAGAGACATACGTAAATATTTATTTTTCATATTCATGGAATAGTTGGCGATATAAAAATATTGTTGTCACTAATTTCGACTAATTAATAACTTTCAACTAATGTACTGCATATCAATTTAAAAATTGCATGATTATATGTTGGAAAATTAATGCTTGCAAAGTATTCTATGATTTGTAACTGCCCAATGATATGTTGTTAAAATCGGCGCAAGAGACTTGGACGTAAATCTCGGATAAATGCGGGATGGTAGTGCACACAAGTAACAATATAACAATAAGCACTCTTTATTTTCACACAACAATAACAAAACGGCACTTGCCATCAATTCGCATTATAGATAAAATATAAATAAATACAATGACATGTATTCAATTTATAAACAATATGCCAATAACATATCATCAAAATGTGATAATAAATATATGAAGTAAAAGTAGTACCGCAAAATAACATAAGTGAAACTCCAGAAAAAGATACGAGACTAGAAAGAGATAAAGAGTTACCACCATTTTAAATGTCCTAGACACATGCCTATAGATCCGTTGATATTCAGCTGATGCTTTAACCAATAGAGATTTTATTTGGCAAAATCACATGTACAAAACGACTACAATATACTACTACACGTGGTCAAATATCTCACGCACGGTCATCCGCAATTGTATGATCATAAACATTAATGCGATGTTGCGAGCTTGCTAGCTAATATACACTTCAGTCTGCTTCATATTTATTACTTAGTGTGTAATGCGTATTTTAAACAAATGCTGGTAAGTAAACAAATTTATATTTTGTATATTATTGATTTTATTATTATTTTGACTATTTTCTTTATTAGACTAGAATTTTATTTATGGTTGAGGAAAATTATTTTTAGTTTTCGAAAGTACGCACATGCTATAGGATTTTTAATTTAATTCTCCGTTGTTAGTTATAAAAGATTTGTTAAAGATTGTGTTTTATTTTGTTAAAGGGTTGAGGTGTTGAATTTTACATAAACTAAAGTTTTGTGAGTTTGAAATAAACTATGAATGACACTAAAAAATTGTTGGAAGAGACGGGAATGTATTGCGCGTATAAAAACTGCAAGAATCGCTCTTATAAGAAAAATTTATAAAATTCTTTAGATTTCCATTAGATCAATGTAAGTATTAAACATCGTGAAAAAGTATACACATAAATGTATATTTATTTTGTCCTCGATAGCGTATTAAATAGATTGCGGGAGGTCGTCATATAGATTTGGCGTCTGCACAGAGGCATCGGTGTCCCGTTGTCAATCTAGCGCTGTCATAGTACGACGACACTACGCTGTGGTTGTTGTGGTCGTTACAAATTTTGGCGCCCGAGCAGGGACTTTGCGAGTAGAGAGAAAGAGTAGGGACTTGAAAGTTCTTGCGAAAGTTCTAGTTTTTACGAGTACTTACAGTTGTAGAAAATGGTTAGAGGTTTCAGGCAGAATCGACCTAAGTTCAAAGACATTACAATTAAATTCAATATAATTTAAGACTTTCTTTCCCGGAATCCTTTTGCATATATATTTATCAGCTAGAAACTATATTCTACGATAATTTTGAACAATATATTTGTAATAAGAGAGTTGAATATAATCTTTATTTGAAATGTAAAGACGTTGAAGCACTTAAACATACATGTTTAAATTTTAAGTTAGAATATTTTATTAAATTATATATACGTTTACGAATATAGTATTCTTTAAAATACACCAATGAAAAATAAAAGCACTTCAAACCAAAAAACCGAAAAGAAATGATTTTAATGAATTTATAAATTTTTGAAAACTATTTTCCAATTCAAACAAGTCTTCCACATAGTAAAAACATATTGTTTTCTATTTAGTGTTTAATTTTCCTGTATAAGCATAGAAAAAATATTGTACGAAATATTTATATTAGTTGTTTTATTTAAAAAAAAAATTATCATACAAAATAAAAAACTTTTTTGTAGTAAAATACATATTAAAAATATTTGGGTATTTAAATTCATTGAATTATTTGATCATTCTTTGCTAAATTTATAAATTGATAAAAAAATAAATTATAATTTTAATATAAAGTTGAAACTCATTTAAATTTTTTTAGTTAATATATAATCTTTTGTAGTTATTAAATTTCTTTCAACCTATCGAACAAGCAGGATTTAGATCTGGTTTCAGCACAAATGATCATTTACAGGTGGTGAGAAGC
>WYDF02057355.1:7620-19796 GCA_009867245.2 Adranes taylori
CTGTATGCGTATATTATTAAAAGATCCTAAATGCAATTAATTTCATAAGATCCTTTAATAATATAGGCATACAATTGTACGTATGTGAAAATTCATAAAAAAAATTGCGAAACTGGCTTGCCAGCCGAAGGCGGTGCATTGAGCGGAGAGTTGGTTTTCATTAACGAATTCAATGATGCGAGGTGAAAGCAGTGGGTGCTGATGAAGGCTAAATTAATAATTATAATTAATGATTTAGATTCATTAATTGTTTCGGGTACTAAATCATTAATTGTAATTTACAATTTTATATGGGATATTTGTTTTTGTATGAAATATGAGGAAAATGTCATTATAATACATAGAAACAAGTAAATTTCAATAAGTGCGTTTGAAATATTGTTTTAAAACTGGTTAAACAATACAAAATTTGGTAATAATTAGATGAGTTTAACTATCTCAAAAGCGTCCTCTATTTATTTTAACGATCGCGACGAGTACTCGATCTCGATGAGTTTAACGATCTCTATTGATATTTAACATCCAAATAGCTTAAAACAGCCAGGTAGGGCAGATACTATTTCTAGCGTTAGATAAAGTTGTCATCAGTACCCTCTTTCATCTGTCATCGTGCACTGTCATCGTAGTGCACACATAGGCTAACGATCATGATCACTGCACCATGACCTGGACTGCTTAAGCTATTTTCAAATTTTCATTAAACGTTACATTTAGTTCAGTCAGAGTTTTTTCTTACGAAATTGACAAACCAAGTGAAACGACACTGTAGGTATTTGATTCCTTTCAACAAACGAAATAGAATTATTTTTCTAATTATATTATATCCTTTAGTAAATGTTAAGCTAAATACTAGAGATAAATTAAGGGGGGGGGGAGAGGGGGTTACTATTAAAAAGATGCTTTGATTGTTAAAGGTCTTGAAAATATTTCCATTTCGATTGTTGAAAGGAATAAAACACTTACTGTGTCGTCTCACTTGAGTTGTCAATTTCGTCTACCTGTAAGAAAGAACTATCTAACTGAACTAAATGTAACGTTAATGAAAATTTGAAAATAGCTTTAGAAAGTCATGGTATAATGAACATAGTTGTTAGGCTATGGGTGCACTACGAAAAGAGGGTACTGATGACAGCTTTACCTAACGCTAGAAATACGTATCTGCCTTACTTGGCTTTTTTACGCTATTTAGGTGTTACATATCAATAGGTGCTCTTGAGATTGTTAACTCATCAAATTATTAATAAATAATTATTTACGTATTAAAGTAATACTATCATACACTCTAAGTACAATATTTGCTATTTATGGCGCAACATAACAATATAATTCGGCCAAGTTAAATATGTTAACAATTTTAAAAATTCTCGAAACGATTATGTCACTATTAATAACATAACCTTTCCCACAATGTTATGCCCTTAATCAGTGACATATTGTCTATAAAGGAACGGTAAGGTAAGAGGCTTTATTTTCAGCCTTAGATTGTTAACGGACTGAATTTTTAGGTATACTTACTTTCATTTTGTATTTTCTTTCACCAAATAAAATCTGTACAAATTAATACAACTGCAGATTGGGGGCAACTTTGCAGCATGGTGCAAATTTTCCACAGGTGCAGTGTTTATGGTAGTAAAGTGTTAAATGTAGATATTGTAACGCATAAATCTACGCACTATAAAAAATCACAGTTCTGCTCGGATAGCTATAGTTTCAACAGTCTTCCTTCAACAATTTAAACGGAAACGTGTAAAATATTCTTTGTGTGCAGAGAGAATCAAGTCACCTTGTTCTGCGATAACAATCTCCAAATAATGTAATAATTAAATATACGAGTAAATATAAAAAGTATGTTCGAAATGTATAATTTACGACAACATTTGCGTTTCTACACAAAGCGCAAGATAATAATTTAAAGAAATAAATGAAAGATATAGTATAAAAAAAAATCAAATTATATAAACGTATATTAGGGTATTCAATTGAAATAAGTACAAACATCTTAAAAAAATATATATGTATATCATAATAATGATTTATTCGTATGTAATATCAAATTCAGTTAATTACTGATAGAAATATAATTAGCTAATTATAGCTGCTCATATTTCACATTCGCTGAATGCGTTGGTGTTTTTCCAAGAGGTAATCCATGACTTTTAAAATGCGTCTTCAATACTGTCGCCGTGATGAATGCCTTACCACATATATTACATTTAAATCGTTTATCACCAGTATGATACCGCATATGGATATTTAAAGCACCACTCTGTGTAAAACCCTTCCCGCAGATAACACAGACGTATGGTTTTTCTTTTGAATGCACTCGAGAATGCATCGATAATAAGGCTTTTTTACTGAACGATTTGCCACATGTACCGCACATAAACGGTTTTAAGCCTTTATGTTTCGAATTCACATGATCGGTAAATGCTTTCTTACAGAAAAATCGTTGACCACATTCATCACAAATAGCACATGGATCGCGAGAATCATTATGTAACCGATGATGATGCAGTTTAAGACTCTTCTTATTAGCCATTACCCGTTGACAGATATTGCATGTTAACGATTCAACATCTGTTGGTTCATCATGTTCTTTTACATGTACTTTCCACGAATGTTTATCTTTAAACTTACGTTCGCAATACGTACAATCATAAGTTACGCCAAAATGAAATGCTCGAACATGTGCTTCCAGAAGATTCCTAAATAAAAATTTCTTATCGCAAAACTTGCAACAATGTTCTGGTTCGGTATGTCTTTTCATATGGACTTTCATGCATTCCTGAAGTACACGATTTCCACATAATTCACAATTCACGTATATCCTTGGCTTTTCTGGATGAACAAGACTCTTATGTTTAGCCACCGCATAAGGAAAATTGAATTGGCGTCCGCATACATCGCATGGATGCGTTTTAGCTCGATGTGTACGTTGCATGTGTTTTGCAACGCGAATTTTATTCGCGAAAGTTTTGCCGCATAGAGTACAGGTTCGCGGATCAACATTCCTAAAAATTAATTGATATTTATTAAGGTGTTTACAATTTTTTTTAATACAATACATAAAATTAATAAAGAATACAAACAAACATGGATGTATGTATAATTGATTTATTAAAAAAAAGAAAATATATCCTAAACTGAAATAATTCAACAGAACAAAAATGCTAGAGTTTATTTACTGAATTTACAATTTAATACATAGCTATGTTTATTTATTATATTGTAAAGATGATTTAAATACATAACGTAATGACAAATTTAAATTTGACTGAAACTACTATCACATTATACCACAGGTCACCAAATTTCAATCAAATTCAGAGAGAAACTAAGAGACAATATAAATTTATTGCAATCCCTTATCTTGAAATATAACGAGTAAGAATGGGTCGATTGGATGTGTTGAAGTATTGACGTAGAGACAAAAAAACCGTGCATTTTTTTCTACTGTCATTTTGCTAGTAGGCGTTGGTTTGTTTCTGTTGTTTCTATTGCTTTGAGAGTCGTTAGATTAGCCAGACAAATAATTTAAGATATTTTTAGATACGAGAACAAAATCAGGAATAGCAATTAATAGAAGATAAGGTTCGGATAGAATCGCAAAAAAAAATGTCCCACAACAAACAAAGTTAATGATACACATGGAAAACTTGTAGTCTGTCTAAGTTGTGAAGAAAAGATCAAATTGACAAAAACACGCAGTACATAAATGTCGAAAATCTATACTAAAATATTTTGAGAACAAAAAATTTCGTCAGCAGAAACCGAAACTAAGAAATCTTAACAAAAAAAAGAATTTCCGTTAAGTTTGGAGAATATTAGTAAGTCGTCAGTCTCTTCTGACAGTGTGGGTAAACTACAAACAATTAGTCCTGTTCGTGACTCAGTTCTAGAAAGTTCACTAGAAATTGTTAGGAAGGTTGCAAATTTCATTACTTGATTATTCGATGAAGATATTGATCCAGATGTTAAATGCTGAGCAGATACGAATTCTCTGCTAATTTTCTTCACGGTATTCGAATAAAAGTTCTTCTGGGTGAGTTTCGCGCGAACGAAAATAAACACATTTTAGTGCGTTGCCATGTACAGGTAAGTCGAAGGACAGAGAGAAAAGAGCCATTGGAAAGGCTAGTAGTGCATTAGTCCAAAAAGAATAGAAAAGAGTGAGAGACCAGAAAGACTAAGATTTGTTTTTAGAATTTCTCTACTGAAGGAATAGGTTGCTGTAGCAAAATTCATAAAACACCCACATACGTCACCAATCGAAAGAGCAAAACAGGCAAACCACTAATACCGCAAAACAGACAACCAATAAGCAAAACAAAATCAATAAGGATTAAGCAACTCTTATAAGCAGACAACCGATATGACAACCAACAAAGCAAACCAGAAAACGTATAAGGTAACCGCTAAGGACACTTATACTAATACGGCGTAAAGGGCATACATCATAGACTTGAATGCAACTACCCACGTGCGATTGACCATCGAAACGAACAAAGCAAAGGCCACGTATAGAAATGTAACTTGAGTGTATTTCCAGCGCAAAGCAAAGCTCCACGCAAAACCAAGGTTCCTAGAGGATATTCTGAATAACCTGCTGGTGAGAAGTTCTTAAAGCTGCTATAAAAAGGTTTTAAATAATTAAAAACTTAAAAATTTTTTAGAAAAATTTGCAAAAGTGATAAAAATGTACACAAAAAAATTCAATAAAAAAATTCATGTCTGAGACGACTCGATGAGTAAGAAAGAATGATACCGTGGCCCCACCATCCTTGGAAATGTACCGTTTGTCATCAAACGGTGACAGGACCATTGTGTGAAATGTCATGGTTAATTGATCGAAAATTAAGTTGGAACCTATGAAGAAGCGTATGATCCAACAAACATCTCCAGAAATCATTAGCCGCTATCATCATTTTCGTGACACTTTCAACGTGTTTCGTCAAAGATGTCTCTGAAATCTGAGAGTACATCTTCAGCCCCAATCCAATGAATTCATATAAATGCTTGCCGCCTTATTCATCTTTCATAAGTCTGGACACACCTGTATTTTGAAGCGGAAATTGGTAGGAATTAGATAGGGAAAAGGTGTTGGTGGTTATATGGAGAGTGAAAGAATCGGTGTCCATATAATACAACTTAACTTGAAGAAATATGTCGGCATCAAATAATTATAAAACAAATAATACATGGGCCATTTCTGTAGATCAAGTACAATCAACCCAACATAAATTGGTTTATCGTAGATTTGCTTGAGATGTTTTAAATAGAGGGCCGAAAGCGTTTCCGAAAAACTAGATATACCACAGAAATTCATCATTAGGTTACGACTATCTTGTCGTTTTTCAACATTTTCCGTGGATTTCCCGCATAGTGCGTTATACAGCATTTCATAGAAATCTTTCTCGAAATCAGACTTGTATTGGGTTCATGGACACAAATAGCCAAATAGACACAGTTAGCATATAAATGCCAGATATAACATTCGGTACAAAAAATATCTTTGTTTCTCGTTTCTCCACAGTTTCCACATAGTGCGTTATATAGCATTTTACAGAAATCTTTTTCGAAATCAGATATCGCAGCTTGTATTGGGCTCATGGCGAGGCAAGAAGAGTCCATCAGCATATACTTGCCAGCTGGTTGGGTGGCAGAGTAACATTCAACACTAACCTCTCTACAATACCTATGGTAGATTTTGACCATGAACATTCGCTACAAAAAGATATATGTGTGCTATATGAAAATTCAATATATGCAAATGTCTAAGTAGAGAAATGCATAAGATTGGTTTTATTCTGATGTAGATGGGGAATATTATGCTAAGCAGATGGGTGTCTGCAGAAAAATAGTTCGAAATTTGGTGTTTTGGACGAAAGCATTTCCGAAAAGATAGAAATATGACAGAAATTTATCTATGCAATCAAACTGTGTGCACCTCTACGATTTCCTTCGTCCTCCGATAGTATTATGGCCCTCTTGTAGTTTCTCCACATTTTCGAGGGATTTGCCATGTAGTACATTATATAGCATTGTATTGGGCTCGACAATTAGACACCAGGCAATTAGACACCATCAGCATATACAAGCCATCTCGTCGAATGGCAGAGTAACATTCAACGCTAACCTTTCCACAATACCTATAGTAGATTTTGACCTTTCAGATTCGTTACAAAAAATATATTCGTCCATATGAAAATTCAATAAATGCAAATGTGTTAATAGAGAAATGCATAAGAATGCTTTTGTTCTGACATACACATACTATGTTACGCAGATGGGTGTCTGCATAGAAATAGTTGGAAATTGTCCATTTGAAATTGGCCGAAAGCGTTTCCGAAAAGATAGATGTATCAAAGAAATTAATCTTTACAATCAAACTGCGTGGACCTCTACGATTTTCTTCGTCCGCCAATTATGTTACGACTATCTTGTCGTTTTTCCACATTTTTAATAGATTTGCTATATAGTACGTTACATAGCAATTTATAGGAATATTTCTCGAAATTAGACCTATAGTAGATTTTGGCATTAAACATTCTGTACAAAAAATATATTTATCCATATAAAAATTCAATAAATGCAAATGTCTAAGTAGAGAAATGAATCAGAATGCTATTGTTCTGGCATAGATGAGGCATATTATCCTAGGCAGATGGGTGTCTGCATCAAATAATTCCAAATTTTCTGTTGGAAGTGAACCGAAAGCGTTTCCACAGAGATAGATATATGATAGAAATTCATCTTTGCAATCAAACTTCGTGCACCCCTCCCATGATATAACGGCATATGATCAGTATATACATGCCAGCTGGTTGGCCAGCAGAGTTACATTCAACGGTAACGTCCCCACAATACCTGTAGTAGATTTTGACATTAAACATTGGGCACAAACAAATATTTTGATTGATATGAAAATTCAATAAATGCAAATGCCCAAGTAGAGAAAGCAAAAGAATGCAATAGACAAAGATAAGGCATATTATGCTAGGCAGATGGGTGTCTACATACAATTAGAACGATATTTTCTGTTGGAAATTAGCCGAAAGCGTTTCCAAAATGATAGTTATATCAAAGAAATTCCTCTTTGATATAACTATCAATGTTAAGACTCCCTTGTCGTTTCTCTACATTTTCCATAGATTTGCCATATAGTGCATTGTATAGCATTTGATAGAAATCTTTTTCAAAATTAGAGGTGCAGCTTGCATTGGGTTCATGGCGAAACAAGTAGACACCATCAGCATATACATGCCACCAGGTCGGCTAGCAGGTGACATTCAACGCTAACTTTCCCACAATACCTATTATAGATTTTAACCTTGCACATTCGGTACAAAAAAATTGTTCATATGAAAATTCAATAAACGCAAATTTCTAAATAGAGAAATGTATAAGAATGCTTTTGTTATGACATAGCTTTGACATATGGTGTCTGCATATAATTAGTTGGAAATTTCATACATAAAAAAGCCAGAAATAAAACTTTCTCATGTAAGGTTGACTAAATGTTTTTGGAGTGCGAACAAGAATGAACTACTTTAATGCTTCTAACTAATACTTGCTGGCTAGATGATAGTAGTTTTTAACTCTTGTTTATCGTATTCACTTAATGTAAATACTGGTAATATTGTAGTACCTTAATCTTAGAACAGTGGGTGGTGAATAATGAAACGTCTACGTAAGGTTTTTTATTTTATTAATAATCTGTCAGTCTTATATATGAAAAATGTGTACAATGGTGGCTGAAAAGTTAAAACTTATAGCGAATTAAACGAATAAATCAATAAATGGTGCGCTAAAGTTCTTCTAATTTGATAAATTTAAAAAATAAAATGTAATGCTGATTCATTATTTAGATTTTAATGGAGAAATATGATTATTGAAAATTAATTTTTGAAAATTAGTGCTATACGAAAGTTAATTTTTTACTTAAAACAATTATACGGATATTTTGTCTCCACACCATTAGATTACCACACAATCTGATTTTATTCTAGAGTTTTGAGTCTCTAATCAAGTGACTAGTAAATAAATATGAAAAATTTATGTAATGGAACTCTTGTCAATATATTGTCAGAAAAATAAAATTCATATTAACAAAATTTAATCATGATACACTAAATATTATCTAACAATATTCAAATTAGTTGTTCCTCCTAATCCATCGATACCAAACAATTCCTCGGTTTTAATTCCAGCACCAATTATTGGATCACCATGAGCTTTTTTACTATGATTCTTCATCAAACTCCCAGTAATAAAACCTTTATCACAAATCTCACATTTATAAGGTCGTTCACCAGTGTGATAGCGCATATGAATTACTAGACTTCCGCTCTGCGAGAAACATTTAGTACATATTTGGCACTTATACGGTTTCTCTTTGGAATGGACGCGTTCATGAACCTCCAAATGATGTTTATCGATAAACGATTTACCACAAACTTTACAGATAAAATCTTTTTGGCCTTGATGCCTTTTAAGATGCAATCCGTAACCAACATCCGTATAAAATTCCTTGCCACAGAGTTCACATACTCTTCGTACGCGAGTTGCTTTACCGGCTCCATGCATATTACTCATGTGTTTCTTTAGGCAAGTTTCCGATGAAAATAAGCGTTTACATATTTGACAAGTCAATGATTCTGCATCCTCATGGCATTTTAAATGTCGTTTCCAATAATCCTTATCAGCGAATTTTTTATTACAAAACCCACAATCATAGGTTACACCATAATGAACTGTTTCGATATGTTCATTCAAGCTAGCTTTGTACAGGAATTTCTTCTCGCAATATTGACACTCAAATTTAATATTTTCATCATGGCGTCGCATGTGCATGTAAAGACTAGCTTTGAACAGTTTTTTGTTACAAACTTTACATGTTGTATACGTTTTGTCTACATGATACATGTCTTTGTGTTTTTTCACTTCGTAATTGTATCGAAACGTCTTGTCGCATTTATCGCAATGAAATTTCTTTTCCTTGTGAGCACGACGATGTTTTTTGGCTTTAATCTTGCATATGAATACTTTATTGCATATTGAACATTCTAGTAGATCCTTGGCATA
Source organism: Adranes taylori (assembly GCA_009867245.2). Taxonomy (NCBI): domain Eukaryota; kingdom Metazoa; phylum Arthropoda; class Insecta; order Coleoptera; family Staphylinidae; genus Adranes; species Adranes taylori. The sequence goes on from WYDF02057355.1 coordinate 16,705, forward strand.
TTCTAGTAGATTCCTACAACATACATACAAGTGCTTAGTAAAATCAATTCTTCTATGTACTGAATCAAAAAACTCTTATCTCTTTTTTTTTATTTAGAAAAGAAAAGGTTTGAATATATCTCTAATTATTTATTAATCTTAACAATAAAACAATTTTCAAACTAGTTGCTACTAGTATTTCATCATTCGGACATCACAACTATATAAGAAGGCAACAGTGTTACATTAAGTGAATTGTAATTTTGATTTCATATCCCCATATAATTTTAAATTTACTTTCTTGTACATGTTGGCAGCAGTAGCATCAACTACTTGCTAAATTAATAGACTGGTGTGTACTATTTTAACAACGGTTGTTACATTACAAATATATAGTTTACCTTATTTATTTCTCAAAACAAATAAAATATCAAAATGTCGAGATAGTTCTAAAAGATTCTGTTCGTGTTGTAAGTGAAACACAATTTCTTTGAAAGTAAAAGAGTTTCAAATTTCAGTCTACCTGTTAATAAACTTCTGTGGACATACCTAAACTCTTTTGATAAGGGTGTAATATTTCCCTAAAGATCTATACTCCGCACATTAACCTCGACTTTTTCCAAGCAACACAATACATCTTTTCGACTTTAAAATGTATTGTGTGACAAGCACGGGAAGCGCTGCTGCATCAAGACATTTCAGCAATAGGGAAAAGGAATCAGGAGAAGTGGATCTAATATATGTTTGCAGACTATTGCTGGAATGCCCTAAAAGATGGTTCAGAAATAGACCACAACAAAAAAAAAACAAAATAGAAGCACTCCAATTAATAGTAAAATAAGTAAAATTCCGAAAGGAAGAGTTTCATACACATATATTTACAAATAAATATCTTAAACCCAACAACTAGCAAAAATTATCTGGAGTCAGATTTTTGTCCCTTGACCCCTCTAGAAATTGGTATTTTTGTAAGGAAAAGAAACTCCTGCCATTTTTTTGTCTAGACAAATATAAGAGTATCCCTAAAGCAGGGGAAGGGTCATAACTATTTTGAATGGTCTTATAAAAATCATTCATATCAATAATCAAAATAATAGAAAAAAAACTGGGATTCAAAATTAAAAAAATTCTATTTGACCAAATCTGATAAATTACTTCCAAGAGAATTCTTATTCTTAATAAATAATTCCGGTTCTTTAGCTCCTATTGGAGTACCATGAACACTTCTGCTATGTTGCCTCATCAGAGTACCAGTAACAAAACCTTTACCACAAATTTCACATTTATAAGGCCGTTCTCCAGTATGATAGCGCGTATGCATTTTTAAGGTCCCCACTTGTGAAAAGGCTTTTGGACACAATTTACATTTATACGGTTTTTCATTAGAATGAATCCTCTCATGACAAACTAAATGATGTTTATCAATAAACTGCTTAGCACAAAATTTACAAATATAATCCATCTGACCCTTATGTCGTTTCATATGAAGCTCATATCCTTTATTCGTGTAGACCTCTTTGCCGCATAAATCGCAAACTTTTGTTGCTCTTCCTGATTCGTGTATATTTTTTATGTGACACTTTAAACTATCTTCTGTGGAAAATTGCCCTTGACAGAAACGACATATTAGCGAATCAGAATCTGCATGAAATTTCAAATGTCTTCGAAGACTTCCTTTATCCGCAAATTTCTTATTACATATATTACAATCTTGTGTTATACCAAAATGTATTTTCTCAACATGTTCATTCAAACTGTTTTTATAGCCAAACTTTTTATCGCAATGCTCACAACTAAATATAATGTCCTCCTTATGACGTCGCATATGATTTCTCAGGCTCGTTTTTAGCATTTCCTTCGCACAAACCTTACAAGTGACATTTGGATTATCTGAATGCTGCATTGATGTATGTCTCTTAAGGTCATAAAGTGATTTATATGATTTTTTGCATTGATAGCATGTATGATTTCGATCTGAATGAGATCTTTGATGTTTTTTAACTTGTGGCTTAGTGGAAAAAAATTTCTGGCATACAGGACACTCATATCTAAAATATAAGTATTAGTCTAAATCAATTTCATAATAAATAAACAAAGTATTATCAATAAATAAAGATATATTATTTCAAATATTTTAAGAAGATATTACTCGAAACAAATATATCTAAGAAAAAAACCAACAAAATATAGTTATATCCTTGTAACATATATATACATAATACGCCTGGTGAGTTTATTGTATTTTTACAGTGAATAGATTATCAGTGAATAGTTATCAGTGAATAGATCCGAACAATTACAGTAATTTCACGTGGAAATTGTATACATGTTAGACAAATATTCCTCTACTTTCCAGATCTGTGTTATAGCTAGAAATGTAGACTTATGTACTTATACGATGACATGTATAAACATCCTACTTAAAACATATTTGCGTCTATTAATTTACAAAAATTCTTCCAATCAATTAGAACGAAACAAATGCTGCTAATATGTCTTCAAATTTTGCGTCTCCACATAATCTATGTTCTAACTAAACATAAACTACGTTTATATAAACTATGTTTTAACATAAACTATGTTTGCACATAAACTATGTCCTCACATTTACTTCCACGTAATTTACTTCCCATACATTATGTGAAAGTAAATTAAGGACATAGTTTATTTTGCAAACACTCTTCCAATCAATTAGAAGGAAACAAGTGCTCCTAATATGTCCTCAAATTTAGTTACATGTAGACTATGTTTTAACTAAACACAAACTATGCTTATATAAACTATGTTTTAACATAAATTATGTTTACACATAAACTATGTTCTCAAATTTACTTCCACATAATTTATTCCACAAAAACTAAATAGTTTCCACATAAAACATAGTTTATGTTTAGTTAAAATTTATGTGGAATAAATTATGTGGAAGTAAATTTGAGGACATAGTTTGTATTCAAATTCTCTTCCAATCAATTAGGATGAAACCGGTGCTCCTAATACGCCCTTAAATTTGCTTCCACATTAACAATGTTTTAATATAAACTATGTTTAATGCTGGGACAATTTAGTAATTATTTAAATTATAAATTATGTGAAATAAATTATGTGGAAGTAAA
>WYDF02057356.1:0-11877 GCA_009867245.2 Adranes taylori
AACCGATTTTTAACCAGCCAAAAGAATAAACTACATCGGGTGTTTACAGTCCACCGCTCTCCAATCGCTACTCTACATATACATCGTGATTGGGTTGATTTTGAAGTAAATATTGAATGGGATAAGTCCTCTAATAGGTGATCATTTATTGTTCATAACTCTTTCAGTAAGAAGCATCTGTTTTGTTTTGCTACTTTTATTCTCCACTACTACCAATCATTTACCATACTTTATAGTCAGTTTTAAGTCTCTAACGAAAAGCAATCATTATATTTATTTCGGAATAACTAGCGAACATATGCTTAAATTAACGACATTGTATTGGGGTGTGTAATTTGATATTACATACGGTCAGATACATGTACTGTTATTTATAACAGTAAATAACAGATTTTTGAGTTCCGCTGTTATACAGTGTGACCCATTTGAAATGAAAGCACCTCTATAGAAAGCATATTTTTAAAACCGATCGCAGGAATTCTTTTTTATATAGTAGTAGTAGTTGTTGCCGACCGCTGATTCCAACCCGTCACACAGACCTTTACTCAATTCGTTGTAAAACATCATAATGACGTCACGCTGTCATTTGTGGGCCACTTGACAACTAGCATTTGAAAATCCAAGACGGTGACTGATAGGTCATTTCTGGTCTGGGATTTGGAGGAATTTCCGATTTGAATATTTGATGTGGAGATTTGTAACTAGCGCCAAATTTGAATTTTGATTGTGCCGGGGTGCCTGCACCAGTGTCTCCTTCTGGGGTCTGCTTCCGTGGATGCTTCAGGACTCATATGTATATCTTCGTATATCACCACCGTGAATGTAAACAAACATCTTGAACTTATGTTATTTGCAATTATGTCCTCAAAGCGCAGGGGTATCAACTATTTCTTGTATATGACCATCTTCGAAAATTCGCTAAATTATGTGGATCTACATTTTGGAATCCACCTAATAAGATTTATGTAGGTGTGTGTAAAGAGTATTTTGACGTATGGTGCTGAAGAATGGGCAATGAGTGAGAAAAAAGATTTAGAGTGGGTTCAAATAGGATGTATAAAAAGGATAATTCGAGTAGAGGAATCGAGACACCGGATGAAATTGTACTGCAAGAGCGAAATAGGTATAAGTGTGATGTGGAATGTGATGATGGATTACAATGATAATGTGGTTAAATAGGTGTACTTAGATGCAATGGAAATGATTGAAGGAGGAAGCATGAGTGAGTGGAGCAGGGAGAGTGGAAAGATTTATGAAGGTGTTGCATGGTCTATGGATCAAAATTATAACATAAATGTTGTGATAGAACGTATGAAGGATGTAGAAAAACAAAAGCGAGATGTAAGATTAATAGATATATAACTATATAATGGTTGAGGGTAGAATACCAGAATATTTGATGATGGATTGAAGTATGAAGGAAAAAAGAATCGTTGCTAGATTTAGGTGTGTGAGCGAGAAAAGCGGGAATAGGTATTGGATAAGGAACGAGGACAGATGTAGGATATGTGAAAAAAAGGGAAAGATGGAAGCACTGGGTAATGGATTGTGAGGGTTTGGAATGGAATGAGGAGGAAAGAAGTGTGGCGGAAAATTGGAAGAGTTGTATGGGATAGCCCGGGAGAGGATTAGGGATAATGAAAAAGATAGGAATTGGTATAAGGAAGGGGTAATTCGAGATAAAGTCAGAGGAGGGGAACTTGCTGGGATGTCCGTTTCAATTAAGTGCATTGATCTATCGCTATGAGAATTCATATTGTATTTGATTGTTATCTGATGAAATATTTTAAAAAGTGTTAACACATCTCGTTAGTGCAATATATGTGCAGCTTAAAACTAATAATACTTCAAGATTTTAATTAGACCTCAGATTTTTAAATCAATATTCTAATTACAGTAAATTACTCATACGCTTGTAGAACTATTTTTATTACAATAAAACATTTCCGTTTGGTAATACCGTTCAAAGTTTTATTATCCTAGATTGAGATAAAAATATCGTGCTAAATTTAATGCAGTACCAATCGATATGATCATAAAAATAATATAGAATGAGGAGAATGGCCTTTTATGCATGTCGATCCCACGTTGTACGTCTACGTCGCCTTTCTCGGCAGAATATAGGATAAAGAAAATAACTGAAAGGCAGGATATACGGTCGGTGTAACGCAAAGGCCAACGAACGCTGATATATCCTGAAAAACAATACAAGAAAGAAATTACTTGCACGTGGAAATTTCATGTTGCCAGTTGGAAACTTTTAAATCCAATTGGTCTGGATAGACTATTTCCATTTAATTAATTCGTATTTTTTTAATATAGCCAGAATTTAATAGGTACGAAAACTGTCACATGGGCAGCATTTGCTTTAATAAAACAAAAAATCTGGCAATTTGCCACATTCAGCTGAGCCCTCCCTAAAATTTTACATTTATGATTAAAAATCCATTAGGGCCCTTTAGCCTTAAAACCTCTAAGGGACAAGCATCTGAAATGCCCTAATTCCTCTAAAAGCCCTAGTTGCTTCAAGGGCCCACCCCGAGGGCGGGCGCTTTTTGCGCACCTCTAATCTGTATGCAGAAATACATTTAATCATTGAATATTACGCACAAGGGAATTAAGATAAGGGGATTCCCAGAAATTTTTATTTTGTTTTTGTACATGATCTTGCTTAGAAGAGAGGAAATCTATTATACTTTGTAGTAGAAAATTAAAGAAGTATAATTATAAACAAATCACACTAAAATATGCAAAAAACTGTTAAAAAATAAATAAAAATACGAATTAGATTTTTTTTTATAAAATATTACATTAGCGAACAGATGAGGCCTATCAAGACATTTCACTTTTTTCATACATTTTTGAAAGTTTTTATCAAAATTCGGGTTTTGATATTTCTATAATGTACATACATAGAAGCTGTAGCTTGTTTTCTGTTTTGCGTATAAGTGGACAAATCTTCAAAAAGACGAAGAATGCCCGAAGAACAGTGTGTGATTTTTACCCAGAAAAACCTCCACTCCCGTTAGAATTGTGTAGATAAGGAGAATTTAATTGAAGGAGGCTTTTGGATTTATCATCCTCCTCAGCCTGGATCTCGTAGTAAATGGGCAAATTGTAGATATTGTGGTAGCAAATGGCTATAGCATTTGCATTACAGCCAATGCAAACCTGCAAAAACCTTGACCATAGCATGGTCAACTGATGAGGGAGTTTTGTTAAGTAGGGGTGCTTGTTTTCTTCTAGGTTACTGGCTTGGCAGCGCAAGTAGGAGTTTGTTGACATGAAATAGAAAATAAGGATGTTGTGGAAGGGAGTGTTTTTTTATAATATAAGTGTAGGAATCATCAAGGGAAAGGGAGATTGATTCAATGATGTTTAGGAGATCCTCAGGAGGTTCATGCAATGTTTGGATTATTCGAGCTGAATGATGAAGGAAGGGTCTGTGTGGCAGTTTGCTGCGGTGGTGTCTGGCTTTCCTATCAGAACGAAGATTTTGATAGGCTATTGGGTTATTTTCTGCGTCACGTCGAGTCGGATATTTAGACTGCAGAGTTTAGAGACGATTTAAGACAGGCTCGGCAGAGCTGTGTTTATATAAAAGTGAGCTCGGAAATCGGAAGTGCAACTTGTGAATTTTTAGAAGTATTCTTCCTTTACAGGTTGTGAGTATCATGCTTGCGCATTAGAAAGTGTGGAATACCGAACAGCTCTGTAGTCTATCACTGGCCTAATGTAAGTTTTGTAGGTGTGATGCATAGTTTTTGGATGACAGCCTCTAAAGCCTCTGAGTGTGAAGATGAAGTTCACGCGTTTGCCTATCGTGGAAAGAGTGTTGTTTAGATCAGAATTCCAGTTGAAAGTTCTGTTAAACGTTACACCTAGATAGTAGATTTCGTCTTTTAGCGAGATGGGTGCGTTCCAGAGTATGAGTCTGATATCTGGGCACAGTTTTGAAGCTTCTTTTTGACATGGTTGGAATGTGAATGAAGATAGCTTGAGTTTTACTTGATTAGAGGTGATTCGCCATCCAAGTAAAACTCAAGGTATTGCGCACATTTTGAAAGATTGTCTGAAGGCAACTGCAGACGACGGTTTGCAGTTTCCGCTTTTGGGATGCATGCCCGGTAAGCTGTGTCATCCGCGTACAAGGCACAATGAGTATAAGGAGAAGTTGGGGTTGGAAATCATGACACTACATAATATGCAAGAGAGGGGCAAAGACAGGCTCTTGGAGTACGCCAGCTGAAGGTTTATAGCTCTGGAGAAAGTGTCTCCCATTTTAATTTGAGTTGTACGGTCTGATTAATATGATTGGACCATTTTCAGTGTGCTAGGGTGAAAGATGTGAAGCTGATGGAATTTCCGAATCATGCCCAATATTCCAGCCAGAGTCAAAGGCATGAGAGATATCCAGGAATACCTCCAGAGCGATTGTTTAGAGCACGAGTTGCATCAGTTTGAAATCTGAAGAAAGGGTCCATAGTAGAGCGAGATGCTCTAAAACCGAATTGATTTTCTGGTAGAACTTTGTTGATTTCTAGGTAGTTTCGAATGCGAGAAGTGAAGATTCTTTCGAAGGCTGTTTCTAAGACGCTTAGAAGTGTGATTGAACGAGATGGCGAAGCATGTCTAAGGACTTTGCGAGGTTTACGGAATTTTGACCGTTTGGCCTGTTTTCCAATTGATTGGGAAATGCCCCAACAACAGATATTTGTTGTATATTTCGGTTAGGAGCTTAATAGTCTGAGCAGGAATATGTCTGAGGATGTGACACGAGTTATTGCGTCTGAACCTGAAATATTTCTCTGCTTGTATTTTTGCTTGAATTTACTGTTTCAGATATTTGATTTGAGGTGATCGGATATAGTATCTCATCCTATTCAGGAAAGTTTATAAGTGGTATGTGGCGACTGAACAGTACTGTCATTAAGTAGATTGTTTATTTGCTCACGAAAATTAGAGTTAAAAAGTACGTTATTTGGTACTTTATATGTGCTTTCCAGAAAATCTGCGAAAAATTCAACTTCGTCTGTGAGGTTTTTGAGATGGTCTATGTGTAGTTGGAGTTTTTGGCAGAGTTGTTGACCGTTACGGTATTCGAGTTTTGAGGTTCAATTTCGAAAACCAGTTTTCAGAGGAATGCTGTCTGATGCTGAGTTTTGAATAATTTCGGATAAATTGGCAGCAACAGTGTGTATTTCAGAAGGGATATTTATAGATAAAGGAGGTATTCCTGGATATCTTATTTTGTAGATTATTTTGAAAATGTTACCAATTTACATTTTCGGTATTACGTATAATGATTCGTGATGATGGGGTCACAGGCGTTGAATCTAAGCTGGGTTTGACCAAAAGTGGATAATGGTCTGATGTGATTGAAGTGCCGGCGAAACACTATGGCTCATTGAATCGGATTATACTTTCAGTGACGACTATATGGTGAATAATTGAAACGCCAGTGCGACAGAAAGTAGGTTCTGTATTTCTAATATATTGGAGTGGAAATTGAGTAAGAGAATTCGTAAGAAGATCGCCGTTTGGTTTGGTTCGCCGAGTCACCAAAATCCACGTGGCGAGCGTTAAAGTCACCCATGGTTATAGCTTTCTTGAAATGAATTGAAGAAAATCTTGAGGAATTGTTTCAGTAGGTCGGTTTATAATAAGAAAAGAAAGTGACTGTAAATTTGTGAGTTGAACGTTTGCCGCCACACACTCTAGGTGCTGAAACTGTAGAGGGAGAGGAAATGGAGTGGTAGCATAATTGCTATGGTTTGGCAAAGCGGTTCCTCTCATGTTACCTCAGCGACTCTTTTGAGAAATACTTTAAAATTTGGAATGTTAATGCAGCAAGATTTATGTATTGCGTAGACTCACAGGCATCACCCGTCCACTGGATGGTTAAATACTAATGTAAAGCGAATCCTGACGATTAACGTCAATTAAAAAAAAAAGGAAAAAGAGGCAACGATGTGCAGTTTAGAACGTGTGTGTAATGGAAAAGAAAACAAATATTATGGCGCCAGAACGTTGAAATATTTCTCTGCTTGTATTCGTAGCAGAGAAAAATAAATATGTACAGCATAAATAATATGTACTTAACAATACAGTTTCACATTAATCAGTTGCGATTGCATAAAATTTGGTTGCATACTTCCATTTGTTATACAAGCGGATATTGGCTACGTTTCATTTTAGCATAGAATTAATAACAACTCATTTAACACTTTCAAGCTTCGATTTAAAAAAATATTTTATTTGAGACGGAAAATACGGTTATGATTTATCATTAAATAAATCTGGTCTTAAATACATTTTGAAATTTGTATTTAAGACCATATTCGTCCAATGTGAAACGGCAATGTTCTTCAGTTTTTTGACGTTAAAACCCAGGACGAACCCAGAAATATTTTATTTAATAAACCAAGCCAAACATGACTTGCTTACAGAAAAATAGATAGGGACATTACATTTTAATAAAAGTTTGCTATCATCAATCGATGTGGTGCACTTGTCAGTACACTAAAAGAAAATCCTACAATTTTTCACGTGAAAATGGAAAAGAATCCTATCGGGCGAATTGGGATGCGTGTCAAGAATGCAATGGATATCGTATTCAGCGAAATTTTTCTTCCTCTAATTTTTTCTTCCTCTAATTTTTCTTCCTCTACAGTTTCAAGCTTGATTGATTTTCTTAATATTCACTCCTCACAAATATTAAATATCCAAGGGGAGCGTATGAAAACCTTTTTTTCTGCACACGTTTTTTAGAAAATACTCCATCAGTTCGCAGGTTTATTGCTCACTTATATATGTGGTTGTAGGTAAGCACATATATAACGCAATAACAAAGTACATAATTAGATTTATTAAAACCATATTCCATTAGCAAATTATAAAGATAAAAAGTATCGAACTAGGTTTTAAATTGGTTTTTATTATTATTTATTCGTCATCCCCGGAGACGGTTATAACTGTAGAGGTAGTCGTACAGCCATTTGAATAGGATCGAAGCTGGAAATTCGTAGTTATGCGATGTGACTGATTGGATGCCGCTTAATGGATCTTAAACGTTGTTGAATGGATTGCTGATCCAGTGGTTGGTAATCAATTCTCTGCTTGTCTTGATAATTGACAGTTTTGTTTATTTTTTGTTTTGGGGGTATAGGAATGCCTTTGCGCAGGCCTCCATGTTGGCTTATCATCCAGTGCTTCTTTTGCATGGAGGGGCTGACGGGCCCTACCAACTAAACCCTTTCTCCCGCAACTCTACTAAACACTCCGGAACTACGTGAGCATTACTTCAGAGTGCACAGATGGGTATTACTGTTGCTATTAATCTTCTTCGATGACCATTTTATACTCTCCAGATTATTTCACCTTTGCTGTAATACTACCACTGGTGCCTTTCACTCAATCTCTTAAAATATTCTCGCTCCTTGCTTGCTGGGAAAGAATTTTGTTCGCCAGCACCCGCCAGGCTTTATCATCACGCGCTATTCTCCTACCGATTTCCTATATGGGCTTCGGCAGCTATCCTTCGCCCAGACCTGGCATCGGAACATTGTATGTTACATAGTATCTGTACATCCTGCATCACAGTGCTCGCACATATTGGACATCCTCTTTCTAATGAGGCAGAGTTCACCGAAACTGCCATGTCCCGTTAGTACATGCGTGAGAAAATAATCAATCGAGGTCACTGCTTCTCTAGCCCTAACCGACATTCCAATATCAGGTATTGTCTTGTAGGCCCATTTCGCTCTAACACTCTCTGCCACTTGTTCTATTGACTTGTTTCTATCCTGCTGTGACGTAGAGCCCCATAGATGTGCTCCGCTTCTCTCCAGCGCCAGAATTCGCATAGGGACGACTTCTGGAATCACATTCAGCGCTTCCAGTGACACCGTCCTTTAAGCACATGTACCACCTATAAGTCTCATCCGTTGCGCTTTATCCAGCAATTCTTGCTGTCCTCGGGGCATTAGCCCACACAGGTGCCGCAAAGAGAGCGGAAGATTCAACAACACTATACAGCAGTCTCCGCCACCCCTCCCATGCGTGGTATGATCTTAGCAAGTTGCGTGTCAGCCTTAGTAGCTTTCTTGGCCGCATGTTTCACATACGCCCCCAATCGCAGAGCCCTATTCAGCACTACACATAAGTATTTAACTTCGGCTTTGAATTCAATTCCGTGAGCAAGAATCATGATGCTACGCGGGGTGACTTTTCGTCTCTCCGTAAGCATCATGGCTTCAGTCTTTTGTGGGGCGAGGCACAGGTGGTTATCGTCCATCCACACTTCTATGCAAGCAATTGCATAGCTCTGATTCTCCTCGAATTCCTGCTCGTTCCTACATGTTGCGATGACGGCTACGTCATCGGCATACGCAAACAGCTGGAATCCCTATGGGATCTCCGACCTTAGCCGTCGTATATAAGGTTCCAAAGTGTCGACCCCAGTACTGAACCCTGCGAAACCCCGCAGCTCAAAGTTGTTCTCAACGCAGTTTTAATTTTAGACCAATCCGCCGTGTTAAATGCATATTTTACATCTAGAAAAACCAATGCGAACAGTTGCTTTGTGTGTCTGGTAACTATAGCTGCTTTGCCTGCCGCTATCACCGCGTTAGCAGAAGTTACTTTTGAGCGTTCCTCTGGAAACCAAAACAACACTTCCTGCAACCGTGGATCGCTTCTAAGCGCTTTTTATTTCTTGAATTACCCAAGTTCTATTAGGCCTAGAGAGATGTTTGATACCTTTATTTTAAAAGGAATTTCATAAGCTTTAATATGATATGCTACACATAAACACGTTTGGTGGAGAAAAAAAAATCAGAATTTTCAAAAAAAAAAAAGAATTTAAGATGGTGTTTTTAAAAATTTAGAAAAAAATATGGATCTTGCAGTGTTATAAGCTTTAAATCCTAAAATTTGCAGAGTGGGATCTCCATGGGTTTAGGAGATATCACAAAAATAAGTTTATTAAAAAAACGAATCTTCGTAATCCAATAAGATAAAACAATTCTTAAAATATCTTCTCATTTATATCATTAAGGAAAATAATCTCAGAAAGTTTAATAGAAATCAGAAATCAGGTTGAATTTGGAAATTTTTTGGTTGATTTCACTCTTATATCATTATGTTTCCATTCATTATGGCCCCCTATAATTTTCCACCTGTGTCCTATCTCATCTTTTATATATCGGTATTATTTCACCTTCCTTTCATTCCTTTGAGATATACTCTCCCTACAATTCCAGATCTCATTAAATCCTCTTACTAATGCCTCAATTCATCATATTCAGACTTCCCCAAACTTTACTTGGAACCCTATCAAGTCCTGACACTTCCTTTGTCCATTCTCCTTATTTCCTCTAATACTTCCTCTTCCTTTATATTCTCCTCATTCTGGGAGATATTATTCCTTTGCTATGAAAGTTCGTTCGAATGATATGAGTACTTCTTAATATTTATTTTCGTTTCCTTGCGAAATAAATATTTAGGAAAAAAATAATTATAGATTATTCTGTTACGAAATATATACATAGGTGTAAAGAAAATGCACAAATTTGCAAAGAAAATTTATTTTATATAGACGGCCGATATTTCTAAATATTCTGTATCATAAATTATAAACAATAACAATGATATGAAAGTAATGAAGCGAAACATTTTTTATTGTTTTCAATTATTAATCGGTAACAATTATACCCATATCAAATTTTTATGTTGTACGCAACAAAATTTACTAATGTACGAGGGTTGTTTTTTTACTTCTTAGAATCACTCCCAAGACGATTTTAAAAACAAAGTAATTGCATTGGTTGAAACTGTAATATCATAAAATAAGATTTAATTTAATATAACTTATTTAGTTATATACGGGGTGAATCACCACCGGCGCCACGGAGTTTTATGCCCTAATCGTATTTACTATGTCTATTTCAGTATAGTCAAATAAAAAATCTATGTTTTTTTATGAACATACTTTATATGAAATTGTTCGTAAAAAATAAACTAAAGTTTCATCAGAATGTCCTACACCTAAATACAGAGTGTTCTGAGTTATTTCGATTTTTCTAAAAAGATACTGGAAATAATTAAATATTTTACCAAACGACGCTTCTCCTACTCCAAAATAGTGTTTAATTAAAAGAAAAAACAAGAATAAAATATGCGTTTCTACATTACAAGTATATCATCATCAGGCTAACAGGAAATAAGTATACAAGATTATTAAGTATAATCAAACATTCATTCGTAAACATCTGTGAGATTTCATGCTTGCGAACGAATGTTGAATTATAGTTAATAATTAATGGCTTCTTGAAAATTAATATGAATATCTGCGTCTTGAATAAATCACCGCACCCGTGGTCAAACCCGGGACCTTCTGATTGCCGGTCAGGTGCTCTATTTCTACAATTGTATACCTACTATTTCTACAATGGAAAAACATATATTAAGAGTATGTCTGTTCTGAAATCATCACTCCGCTAGCTCAGTAGATAGAGTACCTGATCCGCAATCAGAAGGTATCGGTGATTTTTTCAATAACTCTTGAAAAACACTCTTAACGACTAGTTAACCCTCATGAAAAAACATATAGTTAATAATCTTGTATACTTATTTCCTTTGTTTTAATTTCACAGGCCTGCATTTTTTCGGTTGTATCATGTTTTGGTGTAAAAAGTCTGCAGAGTCCTTTTTGTTACATTTGTTGTGGTGAGTTAATGGTATTAAGACACAAAAGACATCGTTCGTGCGGCAAGTGTATCTCGCGTATTTCGGTGTAAAAGTAGGAGATCAAGACAAAACTCGGGTACCGCGCTATGTTTGCTATACGTGTGTTGAAGGACTGAGACGGTGGTCAAAGGATGAACAACATTATCTTAGATTTGGCGTACCGAGGGTCTTCCGAGCATTATCTTAGATTTGGCGAAAAAATCACAAATATAAGACGTACTGACAGATTTAAATACATAGGAAATGCTGCCATCTGTTGGTTTATGATGAAAACGAATCGTTAACATCATAAACCGGTAGATGGTAGCACTTTCGTCATTAAACGTATTGCACATCTTAGCTGGCTGTGGATGTTGACGCAACCGTTGTTACGTATCCTCCGTGATCAAAAGTGTTTGTGTCGGCGGATGTATCTCAAAACGCAAACATGTCGTTTGAAATGGCGTCAAGCGGCTGCAAATGTCTGCAGATTGCTTTTTTACATTTGTTATGAATTAGTGATGTCAAGACCAAATCACATATAACATCGTTCGTAAGGACTGAGACGGTGGTCAAAGGATGAACAACATTATCTTAGATTTGGCGTACCGATGGTCTTCCGATCATTATCTTAGATTTGGCGAAAAAATCACAAATATAAGACGTACTGACAGATTTAAATACATAGGAAATGCATAGGAAATGATGTCGGTTTATGATGAAAACAAATCGTTAACATCATAAACAGGTAGATGGCAGCACTTTCATCATTAAACGTGTTGTACATATAAGCTGGCTGTCAATGTTAACGCAACCATTGATACGTATCCTCCGCGATCAAAAGTGCTTGTGTCGGCGGATGTACGCTAAAAAGCAAGCATACAGTGTTCGAAATGACATCAAGAGGCTATAAAAAGTCTGCAGATTCCTTTTGTTATATTTGTGGTAAGTAAATGGTATCAAGACAAAAAAGACATATAACATAGTTCGTGTGGCAAGTGTATCTCGCGTATTTTGGTGTAAACGTAGGAGATCAAGAAAAAACTTTGACACCCCACTATGTTTGCTATAAATGTGTTGAAGGACTGAGACGGGGGTCAAAGAGTGAACAACATTGTTTCAGTTTTGGCGTTCCGATGGTCTGGCGGG
>WYDF02057367.1:0-11876 GCA_009867245.2 Adranes taylori
GTACAAACAAGTACAAGCAAGGGTACGAAGAATGATATGTGCAAAGAAGAACGAAAAATGGGAGAGAACATGCTCTAAACTCAACACATACCTAGGTGGAAGAGAAAGCACAGAAAGTTGGAGAATACTAAAGAACATAAGAAGGGAAAGGAATAAAGACATAATTTCCCCAATAACAGAACAATCATGGAATCAGTATTTCGGAAATTTTGTGGAATAGCGGAGTGAGACTAAAAAAGTTAATAATACAATGGTGGGAATTAGTTTCATTATCATGGAGATCTTTTGCACAAACTGACGTCTATATTCACCCCCTCCACATACGCCGAAATTTGGGCATAATTGTTTCAGTATCTGCATTTTGTTTGAAAAATCTGAGTTTGTATTAAATGTCTTTGTCAACTACTCTATGAAACCATCAAACTCTTGACAAAAATCCATAGTGACAAAAAGATAAAGATTTATCTTTTTTGTAACCGTCAAAATAAAATATCTCTAAACTTCTTTATTACTAGAACAGTTTGTGATATCATCTGCACAAGACGACGATTGACTTCATGGTTGTTATAATATTCCGGTAGTAATTGCTAAATCAATAAAGCCATATACGATCGGTGAAAATCTCATTCTACCGGCTGTAAGTGAAGTAATATGCAAAATGGTCCATAAACCAGCTTCCGGTAGTATAAAAAGAATTCCATGACGAAATGGTGGAGAATTTTTTATGCGATTATTTAGAAACACCTCAGTTATCTATACAGCTTGACGAATCAACTTCGCCGAGAAATGAAGCTTTATTTTTGACTTGCGTAAGATTTGTAGAAATGAAATTATTTGACAAGAACTCTTATTTTCCAAATTTTTAGAAACACATACAAGACGTGAAAATATTTTTAATACGGTAAGAAAATGCGAAGAAAAAGATATACAATTAAGTAACATCGTCTTTGTTGTTACCGAGCACCAACAATGATAGGACGACACCGATGCTTCCTAGCAACCTTAAAAGAAGCTATGCCGAATGTATTAACTGTTCATTGTGTCATTCAACGCATTCCAAAAATCCCTACTTAAATCATTTCGTATCACACAGCGGTTACTAATTATTATCATGTTTATTTATATCTATAAATCGATAGGTAATTATTACAAATACGTGCTAAATAATCTTTTAATTTAAATACAATGGAAAAATATATTTAATAATGCTTTCTTATTTGTTTATTGCACTAATTAATTACCCAATTAAGTTACTTATCTTAACAAGTTGTTATGACATTTTTATTTTAAAAATAGGATAGGAAAAGGTTATAATTTTACATGTTATAATTTTATATACTATTTTACAAGAATAATATGCAATTCCATGGTATGTATAAATAGTACAATACAATAGCAGATGGATTCACTTTATAACAAATATTTTGTAATTATGTCACTTACTAACTTATATGCAATCATCTTTGGATTAGCAACACGATTTCAGTTTAAACGAGACGAGTTCCTATATGTACACACCATATCAAGTTTAATAAAGATGAAATAATTTGCTTCTTGCAATATTAAGATTAATTATGAATACGTGATGTATGCAATTAAAATGCATTTATAGGTGTAGGTACTATAACTAATTAAATGGTAATACTTATACTAATATGGATTTTACGAACTAGCTACGAGTAAAACACATTTTATATCATTTAATGAGTATAGTGTTACAAACGTACAAAGGAATAAATGAGTGCTTCGAAAACTATAACATGTCCAAAATGTGGACTAAGGAAGCATTTTGCTAAAGCTTTTACGAGAAAACAAAACAATGACAATTCCTAAAAATGATTGGAAAGCAATGTATACACAGAAGCTGAGGCTCAGGTGCTGGAACAATGTGCTAATAGCTTTACTTTTAGGACTTTCAATATTTAACTTGGCCCATAAAATGTTCTTCCCTAACCCTATACTGCAATTTTTCATAAATAAATTTAACATTTTGTTTACATTCGAATTAAACTACACACTAAATTAACAACAATTAAAGTTTAATTTTAAATTCGTTATGTGTGTTTTTGTAATTTTATGCATTAGCTGTAATTTGTTAAATATTCTAAGACGCAAAAATAATGATTCTGTTTCAGTAACAACTTTAAATCTTAAAATATCGCCTAAAATAATTAAATATTTATACTGTGTTTTTCGTTTCAAGAATAGTAAAATTACTAGCAGATTCCAGCACCTCATCTTCAGCTCTTGTCTCTTCAACCGTATTTATTTACATTTCATCATTTCTGCGAATTGTCATTGTTCTCAGTTTTCTCGTACAAGCTTTAATAAAATGATTCCACAAAATCTATGCCACATGGTGTAAGAAATGTTTCGAACAATGACGTTATTAGAAAAACTTTGTGAAGAGATGGGAAGTTACCACAAATCATTTCTTTGGCATAGGAAAGTACGATGCCTGTAAATAGTGAAGGTGCTAATAAGACTTGTTGAACGCCCTGAAGACAACGCAACGTTCTTTGTCAATAAAAACGAAGTAGAAGAATCGTAACGCGATGAGAAATTTGTTCTAAAGCTCACGTAGTTGGCAGACATATAATAGTTACGTATAGAAATATTTGCACTGTATGAAACAATTCGAGGATTCATCAGACAACTTTATGGGAAAAGAGATTCGAAGGGCAGACGTATGACAGTTTTGAAACATTTGAAATGTTTGTAATCGAAAATAATGTGAACGTTCCTGACAGCATTATTACAGAGATCTCAGAACGAGAACTTTGATTATATTACTTCATCGAAGAAATGAAAAACTCTCAGAAGAAGAACTGGATTGTGTATCGTTTCCTGGGAAGCATTACCACTGGTATCTCGTCAAAAGCCGATAAAGAGCTTATTGACCTATCTGAAAATTCATCAGTAGTACTGAATTTTAATCGTAGAAAATTGACACAATTCTGGCTATTTGTTCAAAGGTTTCCCATTCTTTGTACTGAAGCTTTGAAGATATTACTACTTTTCTAATCTTCGTACCTTTGCGAATTTTTGGATTTTCGGCAATGATAGGAATTAGAACCAAATATCGAAACAAGTTGCAATTGTTAAATTCTTTGCGCATGAAAATAACTCGAATTGACCTGGATTTCATTGGCACTATCAACAGCAAGCGTAAAGCCTTCGCATCTTTCAAATATTTTTTGTAAAATTAAATTTTTTAATACATTTTTGGTCGTTAGGATATGCGGATGATTTTGTATATATGGCGAAAACTAGAGAAGAAATGAGATGATTGAAGGGATGATTGAAAGGATGAATGGGTATATGGAAAAGAGAGGGCTACAGATGAATGTGGAAAAAACGAAAATGATGGTATGTAAGAAAGGAGGTGGAAGGAACAGTAAGAAGGAGAAATTTGAAATAGGGTGAAGGGAAATTGAAAATGTATAAATGTATAAGTATTTGGGTTTTATGATAAATTATAATGTAATGGGAATTGTAAGGCACACATAAGGTGAACAGTGAAAAAGCAAGAAGAGCAATGGAAAGATTAAGATATGTATGCGAAAATAAATTTGGAGAGTCGGTAAGAATGAGAGTTGAAATAATGGAAGTGTGCGTAGAAAGTATATCATTATATATAGCGGAAGTTTGGGGAGTAAAAGATAGAGCGGCGATTAAGAGTGATATGTGGTGCTTTGAGGAGAATCATTGGAGCGGGAAGGTAAACTCCAAGGGAAATAGTCTTGCAAGAATATGGAAAGTATAAATGCTTAAACAAGGGCATAAAGAAGCTAGTAAAATATGAGAGAAAGGTTATGGGGGATGAGAATATGAGATTGGTAAAATGGTGCATTTGAAAAGTTTGGAGGATGAAAGAAGGGGTGAAAGAAGGGGAAGAAAGGGCGTTAGGATAATAGGTAAAATTTTAGAAGAAAGAAACAGAGGGACTGGAAATAAGGGTTAATAGTAGATAGGGGGAAAAGTCTTCATTGCTCCTTGGGAAAAAAATTGATAGAACTAAATGTTACTAAATTAAATTAAACTTATAATTGTGTTATTTTGGTTTTTTTTCTTATTGTTATTTGTTTTTAATTTTATATAACATATACAAAATGAATAGGTATTAGGGGAGTTTTCTTAGTTGTTGATAGAATATAGATAGGTGAATAGAATTGATATTATTTTAAATTAAAAAAATTTTTTTTTTAATGATTTTGCCTTTTTTCGATGTTCCTTTATTGACAGAAAACTATATTTTGTTGAGATGTATGTTTCTAGTGTATGTAGTCAAGTACAGGCTCTGGGAGCTTACCCATTTCATCTACCTATATGTAATGTGTGTTGCATTCAAAACCTTATTATTCATAATACAAATTTCGAATTCGTTCACTAGCCCGGCTTGTAGCGTAGCGAGGAAGGTCGTGGCTTTCTGAACGTTGCGTCCGATGCTACTGTAAGTAGATGCTGAAGATCCTTTACAAATAATAGGTGAAATGATGTCATACATCTGGTACAAATCGTTTTTAAGGCATTTGTAGTGATAACTGATATTACTTACCTACTAAAATTAATTATAATTTAGTAATAGAGTTTTACTCAATTTTAGTACGTTTAGAAAGGAGGAAAACAACCATCAAGCTATTTCTTGTTTAATAGACAATGCTAGATTATTTGTTGTGTTATTAGAAGATGATATCATTATTTAAAAGCAATAACAAGTTTTCACACAAAATTATTAGACACCTCAACTTGTGTTTAAAATCCGAAAGAAACGAAAGTCCCATCAATAATTTTTTTCTCGCTTTTGTTTATAAAAAAAAAACACGTGAACAAACGAACTAAACGTGACGAGCGATCCTTTATCGCATCCATATTGATGTTCTGTGTCTGCCATTTTTTCTTGCCTTCCAGTTGGTTTGACTGCCGCCGGTTACAGCGATTTCGTGGCTTCTTGAATTGCTGCTGTACTTCGACAGATCAGGTGACATGACAAAACAAGCCTTTGGAATTCGAATAAAATATGCATTTTTTTTTGTCTATAGTTTTTTTTTATACAATGCACGTGGTTGTACTTTGGTTTAGGTACGAGAGATCGTGAACAATATCTCACATTTATAAAGAAATACCAATCAATTCACATGTTTCGAAAATATACAATTCTTAAGTTAGAAATAATATTAAAAGTAATACGCAGTGTTTGAGAAAGTATTAGGACTAAATACTAAAATAGTTTATAGATGGGTCTGCCACCCGTATCATTTATATAATAACAACAAGAAATTGCAGTTATATATTACTATATGCGTATGCCGCTTTCAAGATAACAAGTCTGTATCATAGGCCTATATCATTATTACTTTCCTATCCAAAATCTTGAGATTGTCAAATACAGGCTGATTCAAGCAACTTCAGTCATTAATTTCACCAAAAGATAAAACATGTATAGTATAATTGATTTCCAGCAAACACTTTTTTAGAAAAATTGAAATGTTGAGAAGTAATTTGAATCAACGCTTTTAGGAATAGACTTTATACAACAAGCGTACTATGAGGTTCTGCGTTAAGCCGGTCCCAGACGATGTGTGTATTTGGCCAACATTCGTCATCCGGGTTCATTCGTTTAGCATATGGGAGGTCAACCTTGGCCAACATTCGTTATGCGTAATGTTCCCGTCGATTGTCGATAAACTAGCACGAATCAAAGGAACGTATACATTTGTACGTATGTATTCTGCCGATCCAAGTTCATGTGTGTATTCGGCGAATACATGTGAACCACACACATTTGTCAAACGCATACTCCAAGTCGAATACATACGTACGAATGTATGCGTTCTTTTCATTCGTACGTAGTTTGCCGACAATCGACGGGAACATTACGCACAACGAATGTTGGTCGTGGTTGACCTCCCTCGCGTTATGCGAATGAGGCCTGATGACGATTATTGGCCGACTAGCCATTGTCTGGGACCGGTTTTAACCTCAGGAGGCTCTAGTGATTGCCTGATAAACAGATTTCATTCTATAATTCTTTAAGGGGTACTTGTACGCAGGTACTACACAATTATATGTGAAATAATTCTTATAAAAAAACCATAATAAAATAAATTGGGTCAATATAAATATTTAATTTTGGAATAGTACATCTATTTACAAGCTTTATCGAATGAACTTCATAATAACAGAAAAACAGGCGCAACAAAATGTTACTGCTTTGATAAAATTATATATTAGGGAATTATATAATTGCACGACAAAATTCGAATATATCACGACAAACAGTGCACGACAGAAATAATACAATTCACGTCATAATTGGTATACATCACGACTAATATTTCACGTCAGAAATAATTGGTATATTGTACGACAAAATTGGTTTATACCACGAGAAACAGTGCACAATAGAAATAGTTAATTTTTGCAGTCGAATTTTTGTTATCCAAATATTGTATACAGCCTCCAACAGAGTCGAACAGAGTCGACACAATCAATAATAATAATAATAATATATTTATTGAGAATAATTCAATGTATAATAAATTAATACACAGCCCATAAAAGAAATAGATCTTGTCTGTGGTACTACAAAAAATTATGCTTTACATTGCCTATCTATCTAGTGCGTTTCGGACGTCAGTTGTGAAATTATAAATAATAAATGTGAATTTTTATGTCAAGATACCGATATTCAACGACCTTATTCACAATTAAATAGAATACTAAATATATTCGAATGATTAAAAACAGAGTGTATTTTTGTGATTAGAACTGTGATGTGAAGGATGATAAAGGGTGAGCGATCGATGATTTTAGATGTTTTGTTTAGGAATGAATCTCTTTTGACCATAATAACACATTATAATTTACAGCAATAAGCAATCATTAGCTAATTAACACATTATAAAACCATCTAACAAATAAATGAAGAATTGATAATTAATTAATATAATTTTAGCGAAGAAAAGTTATACGATGTATGACTCTAGACAGTTTTGATTGCAATAGCATCGATTGAAGCAGAAAAATATCGAAAATAGAATTATATACTTGAGAGACAGAAGAAAGAGGTAGAAGAGAGATAGATAGACACAACTGTGGAGCGCCGCAAAGGTTACATACTCGCGCCAACACATTAGCGCCAAAAGGTATACAAAACGATTTAAAGCTTCTCAGTTTTAATTGCTAATACAAATGCAGCGCAAAAACAAAATCATACATGCACGTGTATACTGAATTCCTTTTCCGAAAAGACAGATGACGGGAAACTCTTAATGGATTTGATGAACTCTACCTACATTGTCCCTGTCTGCCCGAATTAACGATATCCAATTTCTAACAAGCAACTCTTAATGCAAATTTAGTGAACTTTGCGTTTATTAACCTAATCTAGCCGAAAGAGACAAAAAGCTTTCATTGTAGACATAACTCATCTTCAAATCTTGATTTTCTACAATATTAAAGTTCGTAAAAAAATATTCAACTGCATTTTAGATGATTCCACTAAATTTTTATCTCTAAATGCAACTATAATGGCATTGGGTTTATTAACACCAATTTTAAGTAAATTAATCCCCATTTCTTTACATTCAACAATTATGACTTGAGCCGACTTAGTGTCATTGTTATGGATATGCTCACTATTTGTGGAATATACCTTCATATCATTTGAATGATTCAGCAAAAAAATGGCTGCGGTACATTCATTCTTTGTTGCATCGCAAGTCAACAATTTCGCTTTGTAGATGATTTACTCCACCAACCCTCATTTTTTACATACATTTTACCCACAGGAGCTTCTTCGAACTGTAGCTTAAATATCTGTACGTAACCTTAATACTTGCGCGGGAAATCCAGAGGCGGTATTGCCAAATATTCCGACTTTCCTATAACCAATGAGCAGGGATTCGAATCGAAAACCGGTTAAACCGATTTATGTTCGTAAAGGTTTGCTTCAAAAACAAAATTCCGGTACCGTATAGTAAAATTCAATATTTATCGTGCAATTGTTGTCGTGAGAATATTTTAATTGTCGTTCTGCATTTTTAGTATTAAGAGTATTTAATTTGTCGTGTATTACATTTTTCGTCGCGAAAATATTTTATTTGTCGTAAATTGCAATTGTCAATTGTCAAATTGCAATAGTGCAAAATATCAATTTTGTCGTGCAGGATAGCAATTTTGTCGGGCGGAAAAATTGCTCCATTTATATTGTATCTCATATTTTTATATTATATCTTAATTACATTTTATATTTTGCTTTCATCTTACTGCTTCTGAAAGTTGAGTTCGCTACCCTAACTTTCATATATTGGAATGAAAATTATTTTTTTTTATTTTATTTTTCTTTATATAACACAGTACAATAAAAGTTTGTACATAATAAAAATAAATACATAAAAAATAGGAAAGTAAGATATACAAAATCTATATAAACTGAAATATGATATTTTGTTTGGTAGTCACTTAAATTGTTTTAAAGTTTGTATGTGACCAAATGTGTTATTTCTTTGACATTTATTTAAAAAGATAGTGATTATTGGCGCATAATTAAATCAGGATTTATTTATGAAACTTTGAATATGTTAATTGGCAGTATTGTAATATTTATTTAGTAATAATGATAATGGAAGATGGTTTCAATATAATAATCAGTTTTAAATTTAAGTTCACTATTATCAATTACTTTTTTAGATTCTAATACATGAACAATGAAAAATATATTAGACTTATTGTTAGACCTATCGTAATAAGTCTAATTAAAGTTAGTGTAATTTACAATTCCTGATCAAATAATTCTTATTAATTAATGGTATTTTCCTTTCACGTAATATTTATAGATATAAAAATTAGGCTTAAGTTAATGACAGAGGACGCGAAAGAAATAGTATACCTGCTTCGATTTTAATCCGATTATAAGAGTCGAACAAGCGCTGAACGTGCAGTTAAGAATCAATTAAAAATCAGGTAGATAATTTAGTCCTCTGACATTAATTTAAGCCAAAAATTATTTTACTTACAAGTTTAGATGTAAATAAATTAATTTTTATCTTTAATATTTATATCTGACATTTTTGACACTCCTTAAATGTTTTACGATATTTCTAGGTCAATGTTCCACAAACTCGAGATTAAGCTGGTCAGTTAGGAAATGTAGGTTACTGAAATTCAATACTATCTATTCTAAGAACATGATGTGTTTTGTTTTTCTAAATATCTCTTCAACCCTTTGTTAATGAAAGATGGTACGTTAACAACGCATTTGAAAATAAAATCAGCAATGACTTGTTAAAATTTATATTTGAAGTTATGAATCAACCTGTAGAGACAATTGTGTAGCCACCTATATAAATTAAATATGCTTCCATTAAGATAATCTGGGTTTAGAGTAGATGATATTTTTGATATTTATGCAACTCAGGACAAAGGCCTTTAAACAAGATTATTCCTATTCTATCAGTTTTCTTATATAATGAACTTTTAAAAGCTCTACCAGTAATCAATATTGGGCCCCATCATATTTGCTATGTACATTAATAAGTTTTGAAACAATTTTTAAAAATTATAATGCAGATTATATAAGATTATCATGAAAGATGTCTATGCATAAGTTTGCTACCCGTTTGTCCTCAGAAATTGGGTAATAAACAGAATTACCACTTATTTCCTGCATAAGTGCATTTCTGTGCATTAGTAACGAATTATATCTAATAAAGCTCTCAAAAAATTAATGAAATAAACGACCTTTTTTTGTTCACCGTATCTCCATGTAACGCTTCGGCTAATGAAACACTTTGCCATAGCAATGGACAAAGGAGGTAATGGTTTCAAGTATCTTAAGGAAATATTTCCTCAGATACGTGAAGCAAAACTAAATAAAGGCATTTTTCTTTGACCTTCAATGAAATAATTCTTTAAAAAAAATTATAATAAATAACAAGTAACTGGCAAAAAAACTGTAGAACCCTCATAGATAAACTCTTAAAAGCCTATGAATTACTAGGATGTCTTATGATCTTAACAATTTGGCAGCAAATTTTAACATTTGGTGCACTCGCATTTGGATTTGTTCAAGAAACTTTGGGTGTAGTAAGTTACGATCTACGAGAGAGGATATACCAAGACATCAGGACATAGGAAACATGACACCAGGGATGCTGGAACTCATCAATGTTGGGCGACTACTCCTTAATTTTAAAAATAGATGATTTTACTGAACACAAGAGGAACAAGTGAAATATTTTATCGCTGTTTCATATCTCTATATAATATTTTATTTTATTTTTTTATATCTCATGATTTTTGTTTAGATTAATATAAAAATCCAAAAATGATCTCCCCTCTCATCACGGTTTTTAACGAAACATAAGAAGAAACAAAATTATTTCTACCTCCCTCGCCACGAGTTTCCATTCATAGAGAGGCAAAGTCCATAACTATTTTCTCTCTTCTCGTCAAGATTTATTAACAAAAAATGGAATAACAAATCTGAAACTATCACTTTCCCCACTCGCAAGGTCTTTCTTTCATTGAAAGGTAAAATTAAAATCCGAAATGACCAAGGTTTTCATTTACCCAAAGGTTACATGAAAGGTCCAGAATTTATCTCCATTCTCACCACGGATTTTAACAAAACGTAAAATCAAAAAAAAAAGCAATGATCTCTACCCACTCTTAACGGCTTTCATGCATAGAGAGGCAAAATAAAAGTCCCAAATTATCTCCATTCCACTAGTCACAATTTTTTTAACGAAAAGTGGAAGAAGAAAGCTGAAATTATCTGTCGACATCTTTCTTTCATCGACAGGCGAAATAAATATCCAAAATGATTTCTTCCCCACTCACCAAGTTTTACATTGAATTTAATGGTTTTACTTTGAAAGTTGTAAATGACAAGTGTTGGATCTTCGATAAAGTGGTGGTGCTGGATAAAATGATTATGGGCTATAAAATGAAAATACATATTGAATGTAAAACAATTCTTGTAGGTAGTGAACAAATTTTTTTCACTACCTACAAGATTATAGCTACCCACGTACAAAACCTTTTTCAACAACTCCCTTAGACTTAGAGTGCTTGAAAAGTGCTTCCCAATCAAAATGACAAAATCAATATCTTTGATAAATCCTACGAATTTTCTATATGGACATTGTGATATATATTGAAGATAAAATAAATAGCTGATATAAAAGAATCTTAATATTCTCACAATTTCTTTGGTGGTACAATGTTGTATTCTATTAATGCATCTAAATATTTTCCCTTTTGTTTATTATATTCTTCCTGATAAGCGTTTCCAATTTGTAATAAACATTTATGAGTACATACTATTCCCTTGCGTCTGTAATTGATTGCTCGGCTTGGAAAATATTTTTTTCTACCTTTTAGATCAACGTTTGACGCCGGACCCCAATCAGGCTCTGGACGTGTGACCAAATATAAACCTTCCTACAACACAGTTATACATTTTGTTTGATTATAAATTCAATGAAGAAGTCAAAAGTCTAGTTCGTGAAGATCGTTGAATATTCGTGAAGTTGAATATTCTACAGACCGTTCAACATTAAAGCGGGAACGATTCAGCCAACATTTTTTCCGCAGGAACAAAGCCCAAAACTAGGATTTGTCAGTGAGAGCAATATAATATCAATAATGTTGTAATAAAAAAGTTCTTTCTTGTTTTTACATTTATTTATTATATGAAAATATTCTATAAATTTTCTATTAATTAGATGAAATTCAAAATTATTACTTAGCTATTTGATTACTAGATGATAACCCGTCGTAAAATGACTATCTATTACCAGGTCATATTTTATTTAAATGTAATTACAAAATTTGACATTTAAATTCACATATTAAATGGCACAAGAAAA
>WYDF02057378.1:0-11876 GCA_009867245.2 Adranes taylori
TCCAAACAAAAAAAGATTGAAATCTAATTTGAAGAAGATCCAGAATTCGACCACAAAATATTAAAGATTGAGAATAAAATACTTACTGTGAAAAGCGAACTTCACTTAGAGAGACTTAGAGAAAATAAATGAAAGAAAATCAGAAAAATCCAAGTCGGCTTACTTAAAGAGAATGTACCATAGAAACGCTTAAAAACCTTATTCAAGAAGCCAAATCCGAATCAAGCTACAAATATACAATTAGGACTAAAAACAACTCATGGATAAACACTGAAAATTAAAGCAAATGACAAAATAAAAACATAAGTATATCCAACATAAGAAGCATCCTTTGGACGATAATCTCAGAAAGAATTACAAAGACCTGAAAAACAACCTCACCAACCTCATAAGAACTACCAAGGAGAAGCACACGTATAAGCACCTAGAAAAAGCTAATGGTAATTCCAGAAAAATATGGAATATATTGAATATTTGCTTAAAACCCGAATAGAAGAAGCAACAAATATTAGAACTAGTCTGCTAGAACTACTAGAAATAATAGATTCACTGCATATTTTTATGGCAAGAAAAAAATATGCGGAGAATCGGAAATAAATATTACTCTAAGCAAGCACTTTGTAGAAATAGGATCAAGGCTAGCTGATAACATATCAAGAACTGAAGCAATTTAGAGGCAAGAAATACGATAAGGAATCTACCTAGAAATTCTGCACCAGGAATAAATGGTATTACGATGGTGGATATTATACGAATACAAGATTACATAATACCTGTATTAACAGGAAGAATAAATGAGATTCTAGAACCTAGAAAGTACCCAGACGTACTATAAATTACTTTCGTAATACTTTATAGCGGGTGTTTTGGTCAGAACCATATGACAGCAAAATGCAAGTGACTATCAGAGATTTCTATTAGTTTATAGGGTAGAGCCGTGGAACGAAGACCTAAATCCAGTTATCTTCAGTTATTCGGCAGTAACGAACGGAAAAGCTTGTATTATAGAATATCAAACAATATAGAAATTTACGTATTTGGAACTTAAGTAATTGTAATATATTTAAACTATAAAAGTAGTTACAGCTGCGGTCTATCTAGGTGTACTTAAGAATGAGCATGCAATAATCAATATTTCAAAGCCTGCGGGATATTTATGACGTTGCAGCCGATTTAGTGGGAAACACGCGAATATAGACCGTATGCGATACTATTGTACGAATTTGGGATTAATGATATGGTAGGACTGGCATAAATGCGGTAAAACCTTAATATAGAGAAACAATTAGACAAAGTGAACAGCAAAGACGCACGGAAAAGAGTGAATTAACCTGCGGTATTTTTGAGTGCTAGACGAGGATTGGTTTAGAGCATTCTGCGCTAATTTAGGAGGGAGTCTATGGAGACAAGATAGAGAATAGAAAGATGGAAAGGGCGTTTTTCAATTTCATAAACCGAGTGGACGGTTGGCAAATTTTAAAGTAGGCATTTCAAGTCCAAAAATATATCCAAAAATGAACAGTAATTCGGCAGAAATAGATTTGTAAGTGAGAACAAAACGGCTGCCTGGTAAGCATAAATATCAAATCTATATCATCCAATTTTAATTAACATGGATGGCTCTATTATGAAAGAAGTACGTGACACATTTCGAATTTTTATAGAGAAACAGCCTTTTCACCGGATAAGCAAAATTAGCAGTCTATAGCC
Source organism: Adranes taylori (assembly GCA_009867245.2). Classification (NCBI taxonomy): domain Eukaryota; kingdom Metazoa; phylum Arthropoda; class Insecta; order Coleoptera; family Staphylinidae; genus Adranes; species Adranes taylori. Next base: position 1,711 of record WYDF02057378.1, read on the forward strand.
GCTTTTCATGTTAACCAAAAGTTAGAACGCTGTTTGCTGGAATATGAGTCGGGCGTGTTCAACTGAAAGAGCCATCTTCGGTGTAGCTCCTATACATCAATAGCCTGTGAAGTACAGACTCCTGCCACCGCTTTGAGTTTCAAGAATGGAGAACTGCCATATCAAATAACACGTTCGAATTTATCTTAAAATTTATTGATGCTTTTACAATTCTACAATTTTTTGCTTATATTTAATACAGTGGTGCGTACCCTCAGTACACATTGTTCTTTACTTGTTTAAGATTTATCACGCACGAATTTAGAAACTCCAGAACCTGAGAGTCCGATATGCACCACAGCGGATTTCGTTTTTACTTTAAAATATAAACTCCTTAGAGGGTAGTATCTCGACATGTTTTTGGAAGGCCTATGACTAAGAAATATATAGGTCTATAATATCTAAATAGTCAGGAGGTATATGACGAGATATTGCGTTTCAGGAGAGGCATTTATTTCTGGGGTCATTTGGAACTTCGGGAATTTATATCGTGGGGGGTTTTGGATTTAAAGTGGGGATTTAAGGGATTGCTGAAATTATAAGGGTACCCTAAGGTAAGGGTCGGCAACCTTTCTCGGACGGCGGGCCATTTTCAAAATAAAAATTTTTATGCGGGCCGCACATTCCAATGTAACTTAAATAGTGCTTTTATATCATATACGAGTATAAATATTAGTGCTTTGGCGGGCCGCGCAAAAAGTTGCAAAGGGCCGCAAGTTGCCGACCCCTGCCCTAAGGTATTTAATATATGTTTTATTGATTTACTGAAGGAGAGTAGTGTATATATTGTTTATTATTTATATGAAGGAGAGAAGCGTTAGGCAAAGCTTGTTATTTTATTAATTTGTGGGGAAACTAACTAATCGCGTCATACTGGATATGTCATCACGTTTACGTACTGAAATCATCTAGGCAATCAAAGAGCTACCTTTTGTCTAATTTATGAAATTTTATGGTATGGTATGAAAAATAGGACATAGGTGCAGGGGATCTTATACAGATTCTAACTTAAGAGATATTTTTGGGAGTATTAAGTGGGAAAATATTCAATAATAGTTATTTCCTGAAAATTTATAATGATATATTTCTGAGAATTTTTTTGTGTGAAATAGTCTTTGAAAATAATTATAAGATTTTTTCCGATAAATAGTTTAGTAAATATGGAAAATTCTGGATTAGTCAACTAAACAATCCCAGCTGAGATTAGAGCAGCCACCTGGTTGTCCTAGCTGTCCACATCTCTTGTACAAATATTATTGTATATTAATTCTCATGTACAGTTTTTGACTACATAAACAGAGGAGGCCCTTACGGTAGGAAATTACTTCGAGTGTGAACTTAAAATCAATTTATTCAATTTTAATAATACAATCGTCTACAAACCGCCAATAATAAAAGGCGTTAAGTTGCTTTTAAAATCATTCGTTTAAAATCTTTCATTTTATTTTGAAACAATCATCAACGAAAGATCTATGGAGCACACCCTCGAGGTAAAGGTGACTCGAGAGCTACACTACAGTCCTAAGACCTGTAGAATAAGAATTTTGGGATAAAAGGTCAAAAAAAGGAAAAAAACATAATCATTCGATAAAGATAAAGAAAGTTTTTAATACAAAATCTGAAGAAATTACAAAAATAAAATTTTTAATGTGAATTTTCACATATTTAGGTTAATATTTTCTTGTGACAATGTGTCATCGCATCTCTGTAAATTCGAGACCACCTATCACGCAATATCATGCTGTATCACGCTTAGACGCTTAAACATTCATGATAGTAAACAAATTTATGATATTATACAGATTTTGTTAAATGTTACAAGTTTTAGGCCTGTTATTTTTATGAAATTGTTATTAAAAAGTTTTATACAAAGTGAGATAATTAATTTGAGTTAATCCTCCATAATAATTATTAATTTATTCTTTCGCCCAACTTGGTAAAAGACACGTTGGGTAAGTAGCACGGCAGAGGAATAGTTAAAACCGTTCCTAGTAATCCACACCTGCCGAGGCATCAACAGCTCCTCAACGCGATCGCCCATATCGTTAAGCAGGAGGAGGGCGTTATAACCTATAAAGGAGGCCAACAGATTTGCCAGAAAACTACAGACCGATAGCGCTGCTCAGGACAATAGGAAAAATCGTTGGAACGATAATAAAAAACTGACTCGCAAATTTTGTAGAGAAGACCATATGATTTGATAAACATCAATTCGGGTTTTTAGAAAATAGCAACACACAGGCAACTGCAAAGGAACTACTAGACAGTATATAGGTACTCACAACTAGATAATAAGAAATATGTCTGCTCAGTAGCAGTAGACTTAAAAAAGGCGTTTGATACTTTAAATCACTTCCTACTAATTAAACATCTTGAAAGATTAGGTATCAGAGGAGTAATACAATCTAAACTAATACAATCTTACCTTTCAAATAGAACACGACGGACCAAAATATGAACAATTAGCGATCCAGAAACAATAAAAGCAAGAGTTCCACAGGGATCAATAATACGGACACTACTCTTTCTACTCTACGTACACAATATACAAAAAGTGAGACTGAGCTCGAACTATGTTATGTACGCGGATGACCTAGTTTTGACATTTAGTGGAAAGTGCTTAAAAACAATAGAATCCGAAATGAACAAGGGCCTAAACGGAATACATAAATGGATCTTGGCTGACCTACTCACAGTAAGCATAATTAAAACAGAAAATGTAGTAAAATGCAACAAAAATTAATTAATGATACAATATCTCTAAAAATAGATGAAATAGTAATTAATGAAAAAGAAGAGATCAACTACTTGGGACTACTAATAGACAACAAACTAAAATTTAGAAATCACATCAAAAATGTAAAGAGGAAGATTATATCAATATCCAGTGCAAGTCGCAGAAGTACGTTTAAAGAAATCAAAATAAAAGGTCTACTATACAACGCATATATTGTACTACGACTCACATGTACGATAACGGCATGGGAAAATACAACACAAATATTAATCAATCAGCGAAAGTAGCGCACAACATTATAGATATCAAAGTAAAGAACAACATAGAAATTTAAAAAAGAATTCCAATAAACATGACCATTATACTAACTCCTGGAGAAGACGGCGTAAAGAATTGGTTAACACAATTAAAGGTTTTAAAAAGTAACGCGCAGATGCATAGAATCTTTCTATAATCTTCCGGGGTCAGTGAGAAATGCTAAAACAAAAAAGATTTTATGAAGAAGCTCAAGGATGTGTACAGGGATAGTAAATAAATAGAACGAAAAATATTGTATTATTATTATTAGTGTTACTATTAACATTGTATTTTCAATATTATTTTTATTAGTGTTACAATTTTTGTATTTATATATATATATTTATATATATTGTTTTTTCTATACTAATGTGAAGTAATCATTGAGCTTCAAACCAGTTTACTGTCTGCTCCAATGATCCTTATACACAAGTTTGTACCATACTTAAATAAATACATAAATAAATGCGTGCTAATTCAATGTCATTCAAATTGTATTCAAATTTGTATGTATAAGAATTATTATATAGCAATCAATGCAGTTCATCAAATTAAGTAATGTAAACAAATTGATGTGCGTGAAAAATGTACACAATTCAGATAATAATTATTTAGGAAAAATGACGTATCTTTATTATTTTAGATGCAATATAAAAGACTGATTAATTTTAATAAATTGAGATTAATTAGTTATCATTTGTACATTGTGTTTTACTCAACCCACGTCAATCTAACGGTGCTCCACAGTAATTAGATTAAGTTCTAGTTACGAACCAACAAAAGAGTAATAATTAAATTTAATCTTTGGTTCAGCAAGATTCCGCTTTCCAGTACAAAATATTCGTGTTGGCTAAGAATATTATTTATGGTTTTATAATATTTAGAGTATCATTATTTAATTACAAAGTGATTTAGTTGCCTTACTGTAAAAGATCTAAAATACCGTAATACCAATCACTATTCACTTCCTCTTTTTGTCATGACCAAACCAAAACCGACTTGGCCTATTCTAATCACCAAATCGATGCCTATCAGACATAAAATCTATGACAGCACATATCCTTGTTTAACTTCAGAACATCTGTTAAGTCATTCTCGGCTTAGTTTTCCATGATGTAGAGTACATATTAGATTCTCCTCTACGATAGAGGTCGTATTTTCTTAGGAATGTCGTAGTTTGATAAATTGATTTTTTTACATGACACTCTAAGCTATGTAACTGAAAAAACGTAGGTATAATGAAATGTACACTTTTGTGGTTTCATGATTACTGTAAGCTGTTGGTGCTGTCCATGTATGATCGTTGTGGTCTAAAACCAGGTTGCTTCTTCCCAAATATGTGTTCGAAAACTTGTAATATTTGTTGATGAATGATAATGGACAGAAAAAATCTTGTTGATCGTGTACAAATGTGTGATACTGGTCCAATTACAAAAGACTATTACGTTAATTTTTTTTGTATTACTGAATGTAGCGAAAGTGAAATATAAGACAAAATGTAAATTAGAAATACATGAAGGTTGAAAACTATTGAGAATATTCGTTCGAAAATTAAAACAAAACATCTATTTATGTCAATATTTCGCCAAACAAATTTTTGCAAAAATTTATTTTGAGAATATTAAAACTTCTTCGAGCTTTAATCTAAGCACCTGAACAATGAAAACTAAACACTTTTCCACTGTTTGGAAGTAGAGAGCCTCCAACAACATTTTTGTAAAACGTGGCTCTCGATCTACAGAAAGTTTGAAAACAATCTCAATAGTTTCAACCTTCATGTAATATTTATTTGCGTTTATTTAATATTTAGTTTTCGTTAAAATTCTTTTTTTATTTATATTCAGCAGTTAAGTAAATTGGTATATATTTAACAAAGTGGCGCGCATTCGTTATTTAAAATGCAATCAAGTTAACATTTAAAACAGCTCGTTTTACATGAAAGAGTAATTAAACGAATTTATAAGGCTCGTAAAAATGCCGGTTTCTCTAACTTAAAATTACTACAGCCACTTACAACTGTATCAAGGCTTTAGCGCAGAAGTCATACAAAAGAAACTAGACTTTCCATCTATTGGCTCCACATTACATCATTTTGTTTGTAAGTAAAGTTTAAATATGGTTTGGTTTCCGACCACATGTTGAAGTTTTCCTGAGATTTAGTTCTAATTGTTTTCATTGCATATTTACAAGTTATCAACGTTTCGGTGTCTATTTATCACCATTATTAAGACTTTGTAGTGTTTATTATGTTTTGTTTTAACATTTGTTTGTTGTTGGTTCTTTCATGTTATAAACTGTTTCTAATAGCCATTGCCAGTTAACAGCCTAAGCCATTAAACAATTTATAGAAAGCTTACAAATATAAACCTGTATGCAATGTAATAAACATGCAAATGTTTAGCGATTAAGAAAACTGTGCAAACAGACTTTAGTGTATTTTAATTGCAACACTTTAAAACTTATTAGGAAGACATTAGTAGGAAGGATATAATATAACATATAACATTAGTAGGAAGGATATGTCTATAGTATTATACATTTATCATAAAAATCAATCTTTAAAAAATTTGTATTAATTGAATAATATTTGCAAAGTTTTTAGTAAACGCAAAGCTTTATAGGTTTTAATCTTTCCCGCATTTCTGCGGAAACTTTCGCGCATTCATTTCGAGAATGTAATGCAGATTGGGACTAATGAGCGGAATTGGACTTAACACGGTAGTTAATTCTTTAAGCGTAATTCTTAACTTTATTTTGCTGAAAGTTGGAATTTGTTAAATGTCTTAGATACATATTCTGACGAAATGTACAAGATCTATTATCTTCATTACTGTTTTTTTGTCTATTTATATATATTTATATTTATATTGCCAGTTGTAATTCTAATAATAAAGAATATTCATTGCTAAATACATATTCATTTTGATTTGACGAGCAAACATACTTTTTGAGTACTTGAGTATTTCAGAGTTTCTCAAAATGTGCTCCGCAGAATTAAAAATATTTGTACTAAACATATTTTACAGTTTCAAATAAAAAATATCTTTTTACAAAAAAAAAATGTGACACATTTGATTATTATGACCTTTGGCTCTGTCGGTGTGTAAGAAAAAATCGAATAGATGAAACATTGACTATATTGAAAGATAATCGACATTCAGTGTGTTAGTTTCTCGTCCGCTAGTCGACAAAACAAATTTTCGTCAAAAACCAATAACAGACAACAGAACCAAACAAGAGCCAGGCAGAGGCTAGACCCACTATCACCGTGATTACGCAGTAAACAGAGTAATGCCTGGAGACTAGAGGTTTTTCAAACCAGTCGAATCCCAGACTTTGCGCCATCACATATTAGTTGGAAGGGTGCAATGCATACTCATGTTGTTTCAATATTCAACTACTAACAGGAGATATCCAGAGGATGCGATTTACAGATCCTATCCACCTAGATATCTCTAGTAGATATTTTAATATTGTAGCATTGACTACAGTCAACAGGGGATAGAAGATATCTAGAGGATAGAAGCCAAGGCTGCCATACTCCTAGGAATCCCTAGGTAACCCTTATTTCATTTAGTTTTATAACAGGTTGAGTTTCCTGGAAAATGAACACTACGGAGGCCATACTGCCAGATAATTCTACGAATACATTCAGAAATATGGAAATGAAATCTCATCAAAAAGAATAGCAATGGAGAGTCTACCCACAAGAGTCACCAACATCTCCAATATTATTTAATATCTTCGTTTGCAACGTCCCTAAACTTAGATAGATGAAGAGAACCTGCAATTTGGTGAGAATACCATGCTAGTGACATACTCCGAAACGCGTCTTTTGCTAGAAGAAATATGGGGAAATGCTTGCAGACAATACGAGCATACTGCAAATCATGGAAAATTATAGTAAACGCAGGAAAAACCGAAATAATGGTATTTGGAAAAAAGAAAGCAAATTTCGAGAGTGCAAACAGTTTTATGAGAAAGAAGATAAAACCAAAAAAAAACAAGCTATCTAGCTAGGCTGCACCTTTTATAGTAAGCTTTGTTTCAAGTCACATAGGGAGAAAAACTCGCCAACGAGATAGCAAACAAATTATATCCAATTCTAAAATACGACTAAAATACGAAAATGCTAAGTAACTAAAAAAAACTTAACACACACATAAAATCTACTTTTAATGTCTGGTATGAAATCCACTAAATTTTTGGTTCAAATGGATGAACCAACCGGTATTGTTGCTTTGGCAATATTCATAGTATTTATGCGCTATCCATATTTGGATTATTTTCAAGAGGATTTACTTCTCTACAAGCCACTATCAACTACTACAAGTTGCACTGAAATATTTCATTTATTAATTGATTTTTTCGCGGAGTATAGCATCCTATGGGATAACTGTGTTGATATGTGCACAGATGGAGCAAAAGCTTTGATTGGTAAGATGTGTGGTGCACTCGTAAAAATAAAGCCAAAGAGTGCAGCAGTAGCCACTGCGTATTTCAGGGACATGCTTCTGCAATGAAGAAAATGGCACACACAGAAATAAGGAGGTCTCCCGTGCTAAAAGTTTATAACGAGTGCACGCATAGGTAGTCGTCTCCGAGCGGTTGGAGATTTCGGACACGATTTTTTGTGAAAGGCGTTCTGGTCACACCGTACAAGCTAAAATGCAGCGTTTCATGGAATAATGGATATCGATCCAGTATTGCGTTAAACTTGGCAAGACCGCAGCGGAAACTGTTACAATAATTAATACGGCTTTCGCCAATAATTGCCTTTTGAGTGGACAAGCCTACTGGTGATACAAGGCATTCATTGAAGGCCATGACGAGGTGAATGATGCACTCTGCACCGGGCGGCCATTAACGATCAGTACCGATTAAAATATGACTCGTGTGAGAGATCTTTTAAACTCGATTAGTTGCAGAGACATTACATATTCCAAAAACCGTCGTTCACGAAATTGTGAAAAATAATTTGGAGATGCGCGGATCTGCTGCCCAAAGTATCAACAGACGACCAAAAATCGCGCTTGGTTGAAACGTCTTTTGGACCTACGTGAAGAAGACCCCACTATTTAGACAACGTGATCACAGGAGAAGAGTGATAGGTGTTCCAGTACGACCCCGAGACAAAGATGCAACGTGCCGATTGGCACACGTCAGCGTCCCCTCGTCTTAAGAACGCCAGAGTGAGCAAATCAAAAGTCCATACCATGCTTATTGTGTTTTTCGATATCAAGGGGCTTGTCCGCCACGAGTACGTAAAAATTCTACGTAGACGGGAATATTCTACGTAGAAGTTTTCAACAGATTCAAATGCAGGGTTCAACGCATCTGGCCCGGCACCGGGAAGGATTGGAAAATTCACGATGATCATGTACCAGCGGACATATCCTATATTGTGACCAGCTGCCTGGCCAATGCAGGTGTGCCAACGGTTCCCTAGCCTCTCTGACGTATACTGACGTGAGTAGCTTAGGCTTCTTTTGTTTCTACGCTTGAAAAATCCCATGGAAGGTTAACATTTCGGAACGGTCGACAACTTCAAAGAGACTTGCACCAAGGCTTTAAAGGACATTCTGGAGAAGGAGTACGTGACGCCTTCGATGTCTAGAAATCTCCGTGGCGGCGATGTATTGACTCAGGAGAACAGTTGAATCCTTTTAATGATTTGTACCCATATGACCGATAAATTTTTTTTCTCGTGTCACTCTGACATGACTTTCCGAAAAAACACTGTATGAAAACATAAAGGAACATATTTGGGTTGTAGCACCATACTTTATATGTAAAAAAATTTCATTTGTGATATCAGGAATATGAATGCTTGCTTGACAGACATCGATAAGATCAAAGTTTGATCAAATTAGAAATCAATCTCAGATTTTTGGTGTACGCTAAAAGATGAATTTAAAATCCTATCAGAAAAAGCAAAACTTATTCTCCTGCCCTTCGTAACCACTTATGTGGAACCAGATTCTCCTCATACGCTTCTAAAATAAAATTCAGATGACGTTTCAATGCGGAGCAAGATATTCAGTTGAAACTATCCGAAATTTAGCTAGATATAATCTTATTTTGCAAATCAAAATAGCTTCATCCATCTCATTAAAGTTCTGTTTTAATGAACCATGTAAAAATTTCTAACAAATGTAATAATGCCAAATTAATTGTGGATCCGCAATATCTGGACTGAATTTATGTTTGAATGTTTTCTTCATGTGTATTGTTTTCTGTCCGCAATGAGAAATTAGTGCAGAATCACCGCGTTGAATTGGAATTTCAAAAATGATCCTTGACTGATAAGTTTGACTCCGTGACTGAACCTTAACCACTTTGTGCTTCATATCTTTTAAAGTAAACAAATTTGTTCACAATCGTGAACACACTGTTTGAAGATTTTTATTAAATGCTGTTATTCTAATTATGTGATGCATGCCTCATTTTTAAAATAAATATTTTTCATTTTTCTATATCAATGTATATAAAAATACAATAAATCGAGAGAGATAATAATAATAAGTTACTTCACCGGAATGTCGAGTAGATAGAAGCAGGCAGGGATGAGAATATAAGACGAATGAAAAAATAATAATAAACGTGAATTATCTACGACTGACACTCTGGAGACGTCTTCTAAATCTAGAAGAGAAAATCTTTACGCGTCGTTAATATTCGCATTTCGCTTGATTTGGACAAGATTATGCGTTTTTTTTGCGGGCTTTTAGCGCACGCATCAACTCTTATTTATTTGAATGATAACTTTCCATATAAAAGCAATAAGTGAAAAAAGACTTTGCTACAGTCTGTTATTATTTCTGATTTGCAAGAATATTTATGTTCGAATAGAAATGAAAAGTAGGTGATTCATAACAGTTGAGATTTTTATTTTAACGCAGGTTTTGATGAATCCTAAAAGTTATAAAATTTATCGATGTTGTTTTGTATAAATGTGCGTATAAAAGTTTTTATCAAAGCAGTGTTATTATTGAGCTTTCTCGACATCTAATATTAATTTATTACTTTATATATATATATATATATATATATATATATATATATATTTATATACACTATAATCTATTATAAA
>WYDF02057389.1:0-11876 GCA_009867245.2 Adranes taylori
AATCCAGGGGGCGCTGGGTAATATTTTTTCTGGAAAGGGGGCGATAGGTCAAATAAGTTTGGGAATCACTGGTATATAGGAACACATTTAGGAGAGTTTTGCTAATTTTGGGGTCAATTTTATCGAAAAGTTTCGCAACATTTTTTTTAATTTCTTGTCTCGAAAGTTCCTGTAATACCTTCCTAATCGCACATAATATAATCTGTCTTGGGGGGGGGGGCGGCTCAAGCCAGAAAGCCTCCCCCGCCCGTTGGGCGCGCGCCTGGCTGAAGCAATTTGACATGCCGCTGGCAGCAGCAAAGCCTCGGCAATTAGACCATGTCTCTGACCGCGGTAAAGCCGCGGCAATTACACATGTCGCTGACCGCGGTAAAGCCGCGGCAATTAGACCGTGTCTCTTGACTTTTTCATCCGTTCCAAAGATTTCTGGTTTTACGAAGATCTCCAAGAGATTTGGTAAATATCTTAATAGAATCAGTGTTATATTTGGCAGAGTCAATATCGATCTTATTTAATTCTATACATGCGGATTTAAGCGTATTTAAAAACTCGCACGTCATAGTACCGGAGTAATTTGACCTTGAAAAAAGTATACTACCCTAAATATCTCGGGTTCTATGAATGCTGGAAAAATGAAACATCAGGAGCTTATATAAGACCAAGGAGCCTCAATTTTGCAGTGTGATCAACTGAATATAATTGTCTGATTTTGAGCAATAAAAAAAAATTCAAAAACTTTTTAGTAACACCTTGTAAATTTTTTTATATTTTAGTAACCCTTCTGATTTGCTTTACAAAGATATCACATATGATGGGTCAAGCTGGTATCATTTCAAAGATATGACCCTTAATAACTTAAAATTTTGCAACTTGTCGCCATGGCAAGCGACATTCAATAATCATATTATATACATGTAAGACCTACGTAATAGCTAATGTATGCCGAGTTAGAGGAAAAATTATTTTACGTTGTATGAGACATATAAACTGCTTTCGCAATTGAATAAATGTTGTTATCAGTGGCGGGTGCACATTATAATTTTTGAAGGGGCTAGAAATGATAATTTTTTTGAGAAATTCAGTTTTAAAATTAGAAGACTGAAAATTCTCTCGCACATAGTATACTATATTATGTGTCAAATAAAAGTAATGCCATCCCCACAAGTGGTACAGAGCGCGATGTTGCCACATTTAAAATATTACAAACTTTTGGATATATTTCAGGAACTATAAAAGATAGGACACTTGAATAAACTTTATTTTATAGGACACCAAAAGCTCGTTCAATTTTATTTGAAACATTTTTGCCTAGAATTCCAAACTAAGATATATACAAGATATTCCTTCTTTTGTAAAGTTTGTGATCGATTTACTTGCTACCGGCTATTGTACTACATTAAATATCTCATTTCCTCTGAAAGAGAAAAAATTAAACTTGGGGAGCAAGTGCAGGATCCAGGGATCTCAATTTTACTCAAAGCAGACACGAAGAGAGAATGACTCAAAAGCGGTAGTGGTTAAAAATGAAGTCAAAAACGGCTGATGGCCAAAGCGGACAAATTCATAAGACCAAGAACTATAAATGATAGGACATTTGGATAAAATTAGAAACTACTATATATATATACAGGGTGTTTTTTACGCAATGTGGACACCAAGAAAAAATGATTTAAAATCGGTAGTGGGGAAAAATGAAGCCAAAAGCGGCAGCAGACCGTGTCAAAGCGGACAAATTCAAAATACCAAGGTAGTCTGGCGTACGAAGCGCGCCAGATTGCTCTTTTAGAAATTAGCTGAAAAGAGAGTTAAGTGGGGTCGTAGGCATGTGAAACTGGCAAATGGGGGAAATTGTAAGTCAAGAGCGGCCTCAGGCAGCGGCAAAGCGGACAGCTAAGCTGTCCGCGCCGTAGGAAAATATGGGGACAGGGGGATTCATGGGTTAGAGTAATGTTGTTTAGTTTACCCTAAACACTATTGTGCTAATTGAATTTAATATACGACTTAAAAGGTGACAGTTTAAACTAAAAGATTCAATTTTTGTTTTGTGCAAGATGTAACAAAACGTAGGATTTCGAGGTTAGGAAATCTCCACGAATTTTTTTGGATAAAGTGCTAATATAATGTGTTCATATTTGTTCTTTCAATTTGTTTATTGCAAATTAACATGAACATATAATGTCTACTAAAGAACTTTTATGGTTTTTAAATGGTTTGCTGCAATAATAAATTTGATGGATATTCTTATCAGTTGCAGTGTTGGGATATACATATACAAGCTGTCCCAATATTGTGTCCAAGTCCAATTTTCCCTTTATCATTGTACATGAAAAAGAAATTTCAAAGCAGAAACTTTACATGTTAAAATTATTTTCATGTATACAAGCTGTTCTATAATTTCAGGCCGAACACAACATACATTTTTTAACGGAATGTTACATATTTTATTTGATAGTTCAATTTACCAAATATAAGGTTTGCTAGGTCTAACTGGGCGTTTCTAAATTTATAACTAGTTTTATGCCAAAATTTTGATAATTTTAATGTCTTGTATCTTAAACGAAACAACCATATTTAATATTTTTTTGGAGGTGATAATTCTAGTATGCCCCCACGTTTGATGCGTAGAGAAATGTTTTCATATTATTGTAAATTGTATACAGCATAAATCAGAACGCGTAGCAGGAAATTTATTGAAATAGAAAAGCCTGTATTTTATGCAATGGTTGGGCAGATCTTTAATACTAATTTCATTTTTATTAACCACTTTCTATGTCAAACTTCAACTGAATTTTAGATATTTCTAATTTTGTAAGACAATTCAACAATTTCCTTGGATTTTTTAATTCGATGGAGTAGGCCATGCAATAAGTAATTTATTTTGTAATTGACTTCGATAGGATTCGTTATTTATCCATAGAAATGTACAAAACATAGTCCTCGAAGTTAGTAAATATTGTAAATTTTGAAGTTTTAATGTATGTCTCATAGTAATTAAATATTAACATGAATTATTTAAAACATGTAAAATAAAATTATGATTCGAACAAATGAATAGCAGATGCAAATTAAAAATTTTTAAATGTGACGATTATATTGAAATAAAAAGAAATCGCAAACTTATAAAACCTGGTCAAAATGATCTCCTCTAATATTACTACAATGTACCAATCTGGCATCGAAAGACCTTTGCACGTTTTTTAGAGTGCTTATATTGGTGCTTTTAAAAATCTGCCGGATTCTTTCCTCATAGATTGTAGCAAGGTTTCTTCTAGGGTTACTCTAAACAATTTCGGGAACAAGCTTTCACCTTCCGCATGCATTTTTGGATAGGAAATTCATCTATTGTTTGATTTCTATCGTTTGTTAAGATTGTTGTTTCTCTTTTTATTTTAAGCAAAACAAATTATGCAAATTTTGATGATGTACATTTAATTATATTATTTTCAGGTGAAAATGCAGTCAACTTATATGCACAAAGACACAAAATAATCTTATCGATAATAGACAGTTTACAAAATGTTATAGACGTATTAGATATATCGCATCATAAGAATTCAAAAAACAGTGAAATAAAAAGTAATCTACAAAATGTGTTGATTGCGTATAAAACTTTTAAAGAGAGCGGCATGGATTTTCTGCAAGGCCGTTTGAGTTATAATAGCAAAAATGATACAGTGGAAAGAACGTATTATGCTGTTTCAAAAAAGTTTTATGACAATCTGAATTGCTCTAATGCCGTCGATGTTTTGAAAAAATTGATTCGTGCAAGTGGCAAAATTGAAATTAGAGCAGATTCAAGAGTTTTTCTTACATTAGAAAGCATTGCATTCAATATAAAGTCCGCCATTAAAAATAAAAATATTTTTACAAATTCAGTGTCAAAAATTTTTATCAAATTTTCAGATATAAAACTGGATAATTATAATGCTGATCAATATTCAGATCTTGTTAAAAATAAACGTATCTCTAGTGCTCTTATTGGTGAGATGGAGTCATCTGGAAATTTTATACAACGGACAACGTTATGTCAGAATTATAATACACTCGAAGTCCAAGTAGCGGACCTTTTAAAAAAGACAGTATAATTTACATGCAAGATTGAAGTAATACGTATAATGTTGTTATATGTGATAATTTCATAATAAACATTTTTTTATACATGTACGTATATGATAATTTTTTCAAAACAAACTTATTGTCAACCAACTTAATTGTATGTCTAGAATAAAAAAAAAGTGTACATGATTGCCATCTCTTCTTTCATATCCTGGAAGTCATACATTTTATTATATGTTGCATAAAAAAGGTGACCTATTTAGGGTTAACTGTCATCTAATTACTCGTTTACTAAGTTCAATTAGCATAGTAGTTTAGGGCAAATTAAATAAAATTAGTTAAATCGCCTACCCATGAATCCCCCGGTCCCCGTGCTTTCCTATTACGGTGCGGACATCTTGGCTGCCATTTTGCCGCGCTTTACGGTCGTTGACTCACTTTTCCCACGTATCTGCCTACTACAGGGAGAGCTCTGTTGTCCGCTTTGTAGCGGCCAGGACCAGCTCTTGACTGGCTTTTGAAATTTTTTAACAAAGCGAAGCTCGCCAGACAGCCTTGAACCTTTGAATTTGCCTGCGTACGAATTCGCCAACTCAGTAATTCTCCAGTTTTCATGTTTGTCTACGGCCCGGACTGCCGTAGACAAACATGAAAACCGTTCGTCAGACATGTTCGTCAAGTTTGATTTTTTCAATTTTCATAGGAACCGGGATATTTAGGGTACTACACTTTTTAAAGTAGTTTCATATAAAATCAAAGAGACTTTAGGTGGCCTATAAAATAAAGTTTATTCGAATGTACTATCTTCAAACTTTGATTTCTCTGAATTTTTATTGCTCAAAATCGGTTCAGTACATTGAACTGCTCACATCGCCAAAATTGAAGACCCTTGGGCTTACATACGCTCCCCAAGTTTAATTTTTTCGCTTTTGATAGGAACCGATATATTTAGAGTAGAATATTGTTTTTCAAAGTAAAATTTCTCTCAACATTACGTGTGCGATTTTTTTGAACTAGTTTGATCTCTTAACTATTAAAGGACCTTTCGATACAAGAAATTAAAAAAAAATTACCGGGAAAGTTTACGACAGAATGGAACGCAAAGTATTAAAAACAAAACACTATATATAAACTGTGATTTTAGAACAAAATGTTTCTAATAAAATTTCTGAGATATATTGAAAATTCTTTTGAAACTTCTCGCTAATTTTGTTCGCTTTCATATACACTCTCTCATATACTCTCTCGCTTTCATATACACTATACGTATGTAATATGTATAGGCATAGGAAAGATATAGGATTCATGTTTTAACAATGTTTTCTATTTTACCTTAGTACGTCTCTTTCACATTAGTGCAAACGATTTATACGTAGTTCGACGAGGGGACCCCAAGGAACAATTTACCTAAAAAAGAAATTTTTCAAAATAATTTTATCTTGCTCAAAAATTTAAAACAACGTCGTATTTCTAGGTGGCTGTGTGTACGTATGTACGTATAGCTGTACTTTCAAGAATTACTTCGAACCTATTGGACCGGTTTGCATGAAATTTTGTATACAGCTACACATAAGTTCCACAAACGTGATTTTTTAATTTTTTTATAATTTCAATATGACGGAAATGCGCCATATTTTTTCACAAAAAAATCAGTTTTTAAACTAGGAGGCTAAAACTTTGCACACAGTGGCTCGTATTGTGACTCGAAAAAAAGAAGTTCGATGTGTCTGTCTTGTATAGAATGCGACGTCGGCACGTTCAAAGTTTGAAAATATTTTTCAATATATCTCAAAAACTATAGAAGATCGGACATCAGAATAAACTTTGCTTTATAGCTTATCTAAAGCCCCTTCGATTTTATTTGAAACATTTTTTTCTAAAATCATAATTTAACATATATACAGGCTGTTCTTTTGAAAATATTGCGATTCATTTTTTTGAAAAGTTTCGCAGTAATTTCTTTTTTAATTTCTTGTATCGAAAGCTCCTTTAATATTTGAGGGATTAAGTGAGTTTAGAAAAACGGACGACTTAGTGTCGGAGTAATATGACCTTGGAAAAAAAAATCTGTTCTAAATATCGCGGTTCCTATGAAAGTTGGAGAAATGAAACTCAGGGAACATATGCATGTCTAAGAAGCCTCACTTGTACTAAAATGAACAACTGAATATACTGAACTGATTTTGACCAATAATTTTTTTTTCAAAACACTTTTTTGTAACAGCCTGTATATTTGTACAGATTTCAATAGCCCTTGTAAATCTATCTAAAATTATATGACACATTATGTGTCTGACTCTTATTGTTTGAAAGATATGTCGCCATGGCAACCGACATTCAACAGTCATGTAAGGCCTAAGTAATAGCACATATATGCAAAGTTACAGGAAAAAATATTTTACGTTGTATGCGACCTATAAGAGTATAAGACATATAAATTGGTGCTTTGGCAATTGAATAAATGTTGTTATCAATGGCGGGTGCACATTATAATTTTGGGAGGGGTTCAAAATGATCATATTATTCAGAAATTTAGTTTTAAATCTAGAACACTGAAATTTTGTTCGCATATAGTATCTTGTATTATGCGTCCAAAGAAATTAGTACCATGCCTGAAACTCCTGTAGATAGTGACGTTGCCACGTTTAAAATTTTATCAACTTATCGATATATCTCAGGAACTATAAAAGATGCAATACTTGAATAAACTTTATTATATAGGCTAGCAATTAACCTATTTACACGGTGTTTTCTGTTTTGTAAAATTTGCAATATATTATTCCTTTTAGAACCGAAAATGATCTTTCGGCTTTACAGTTTGCGACGGGAATAATCAAATATAACCATTACGCAATGCAAACAATTGGGAAAAAATCGCTCAAACCGCTATTGATTATCCAAATTAAGGTAAAACTTTTAAGTTATTTAAAACGCCATTACTTTTCGCGTTTCGCCTTAAGAAAAAACCATTAGGTTGTAATTTTAGAAGCGACATTAATTGTTCTAATCTATAAAACAATAAAACAACTGTTTTTCCAAATCTTGAGAGTAAACATGTACAAGATTTTTAGCGGTTGCTTGCAACTCATCGCGAATAATATTTAATGGTTTTGTGAGAAAACTAAACTATTTTTCTCTTTGACTACAAGCTTCGCTTAGTTTCTACAGCTCAACTACAAGTTTATCGATGACTGTATAAAACTATTCAATTCGAAATTGATTAGATTTTTCTCATGTTTCCATTTCTTTCATATTGTCACATAGCTTTTTCGTTTTTACCTTTTATCCGCGTATTCCTGATTGACGAAATGACTAACATCTTTCACTACCTGTTTTCTAGCTGTTTTCAACATGTCACTAGCTGTTTTTAAATCCATTTCAACTTGCTGAAGAAATTGTCTAACAACATTAAATCAGTAGAGAACACGATGCCAAAATACAGCCAAAAATACATGTTCAAGTTTGATCAGGCTGTTTAACAAAGTTCTACCTTTGTGTCGAGTATCCAATTTTTGGTCTTTATCTTCCGCTATGAAAGACATAACTTCATACAAATCTTTATAGCGTCGAAGTTGGAGAGCTAAAAAATTGATACGGTCCTTGCAAAAGACCAAGATAATTTATAGAATCAATGCATTCATCAACGCTACATTCTCTGACTAAATTTTAAAACAAGAAATATTGCAAAGTCTATCATATAAGACCAGTTATCGAGTTCAGACCAATTCTGTACTCTACTGCCACAAATAAGGAAATTCATAGGCTAACAACTTACGAGCCTAAGAATCGCACACTCAATTCTTAGTAAAATTCATAAACTCAATTATAAGTTACCACTCCAATCTATATGAATATTGCGCGGCTACTCCTATCATCGACAGATAGAAAACACTTCAATCTAAATATCCACTTAGACGCTCACAAGAAAACAGCCTATATCACGCTGAGGTTCACTTGGGAAGCCCCAAAATGGTAGTTTAAATCGCATAAACAGCTTACTCCCATCCACCATCCAGAATCATTCAGTCCAAGCAAGAGCCTTCCAAAGACCTCCAAGAAATCCTCTATACGATACCACCATTATTTCGCTAAGGGGCATTAAGGGGCAAGAAAAGATAAGAATAGACAGAAGAAAAACAAAAAAAACGTAAGTTTAATACGGTTTAAAAATATTTTCAATTATTCGAAAAATAAATATTCTTAAGTGGTGCTCGAATGAGGCCCGTAATAAGTGTTCTAGGTCTGTTTGGAAGTTTTAGGCGTAGCTAGTAATTTGAATTTGAAACTTTGGAACCCTAACAAAATTAAAACGTTCTGATCTTCGCATAAAAACATGGAAACTTTTACTCCTATCTATTGTGACAGACTCCCACTTGTGACGCTGCTAACGGGGAGTCCTAGCGATAGTTGCAAATGGCACAACCAAATATCTTATAATTATCAGCTAAATGTCTTATTATTAATATCAATATATATCAGAACTTTCTATCCTCCGGAAAAGTGAACCTCGGTCGCCAAGTCAGTGTAACGTGAGACCACACGCTGTAACTAACTGATCTAGTTGTTCCTCCGGTTCTAAGTGGCTTACTGAGGGCACAAGTAGCTTCTAGTCTTCTGAGTAAACTAGGAGTTCAATATCTTGCACGCGTATTACGATCCTGCTTTGATAACTGCAATTCTAAAACAATTTGAATTATGGCCTCTAAATCTTAATGTCCCATTAACTCCGAAATTTTTAGCCGTTTCTGAGCATGTAACCAGTATGCCATTCATGCCAATTTTGCAAATTTCTAATAATCTGGCACGATGAGATGTACTACCAAATAAAATAGTTTTATTGGAATTTACATGAAGATCATTAATGTCCTGATTGAGACACTTTAAGCCAATTTCCATATCATTATGATGGAAACTTATATAAATTTGAAGATCATCTGCATACATGTAACAAGAACAATGCTTTAGAATGCCCAAGCTTGTATCTTGCGGAACACCTCGCTTGATGCTCTGTATTCTGGACATCATAGCAGATTACATCCTATACGTCAAATAACTTTTGAGTAAAGTTAAAGCTGCGGATGAAAAACCAAAATAAGGTTTCAAAAGTTCAATGAGAATTCGAAAATTGATGGTGTCAAATACTTTTGACAAATCAATTAGGACAAGTGTGGTACATAAGGCCTAATCACTTGCCCCAAGTATGTCATTAATTCCAATATATGAGAGTACATCAACCTATAATAAAAATAGATTTAGACTATTTTTATTTTGTATTATATTCATCTTCACAATACTAATTGATAAAATTAATCCCCTGTCCCCAGAATCTGTCGTTCAGTATATGTCGTAGTCCTCATACTGATGCTTCCTATCAGATCACACTTTTGCATTTACAATTGCTACAGAAAATACTAAATGTATTTAAATAAAGCAATAAATCACTTTAATAAATGTGTTACTATAACATAATCTGAATTTATCAATCATAACATCAAACATAACATCAAACATAACAAAAAGTTTAAAATATGCCAACTTTGGAAGAGAAGTTTAAACTGTATAAACGTTCAAGGAACTTGTGGTTTTACATTAAAAACTGGACAGCTTCAATAAGTTTTAAATCTCCTATTATTACATATGAGTATCATATATTTTGTCATATATGATACTTTCTTTTTCTTTTTGGGCCTCATAAGATTTTTCGCTGATTTACTAATAGTTTGCTAATTTCTGGATTCCTCCCTACATTTAAATCTATATAACTCCTGCATTACTATTATGCTCGGCATGGATCTTTCAATCCCTACTATTCTGTTCATTGTTTCTATTTGCATTTTCTCTATGTTCTCTCTTTCTTGTACCACCCATATTTCCGCTCCGTACACTAATATACTTTTCACACACATATCTCTATTATGCTTAACGTCATAGTCATCGACTCTTCGAAATGTTCTTCCCGCACATTTTTCATTCCTTCAGTCGTTACCCTCGCTTTCATAGCCACCGTCCTTGCATGTCTTCTGCTTCCGTCACTGCTACTCAAGCAGCAACCAAGATAAATATATTTCTCCACACATTATATTCGTTCAGCCTTCATACGATACACATACTTCTTGCTTCTTCGCTCTGCTCTTTTACATGCCATTATTTTACTTTTACCCACATTGATTTCAACCCTACTTGTCTCCTGTACTGTTACACTTTCTCTCTGCCTACCAAAATACCACCATCCTGTCTCGCCCTCTTCGCCTCTTCCAAATTTGGATTTGGAGTCATATAAATATTAAATAATTTTGCGTTCAGCGGCCCTTGGGACATTCTTTTTCCATTCCTCCCACCTCTTTTGTACATCGGAATAACTTGTCATTGCTTCCATTCACACACAATACCACTATTCCCTTCCATACTGCGTTCATACATCTTGTCATCACTTGCATCCTTTCTTCATTCATAAATTTCCACTGTTCTGCGGGCCACTATATTTCTCACAAAAATCTACCGCTAGTAAACCATCTATATCATCCGACAAATTGTCGATGACATGGAAATTTTGTAATAATACTCTATCCTGAATCCCCGTAGAAATACCTACAATTTCTCTAGAATCAACATTTCCACCCAAACCTTGCAAAAGAACTTTATTACTTATATTTACAATGTCATCGCAAGCCAATAGAGTATTCTTAATTACAGACACTGACGCTCCACTATCCAACACAAACACATATTTTCTATCATACAAAGTGATTTGGATTCGATTCAAACCAGTCAACAAATGTACTACATTATTATTTTTATTTAACTGCTATGCTTTACTATTTTGATTATTATAATCGCCCACTTGCAATTTTCTATTACCCATATGATTACCTGTCGGCTCAACTTTTTTATTAGTATGCCAACTAGTATTGTTTCTATTTGTAACAAACCCTCTTTGTTTGAAAATTTTATTACGATTATACGTGTCCCTAGCATTTTTCTTAAAGAAATAAGTTTTCTCCTGCTATAACTTGGTTGTCAATACCTCACTTTCATCTAATGTTATGCGTATACTTCCCTAACAGATTTACAATTACGAGCTCGAACAATTAAATTCAAATCTTTACTATATAACCCCGGGATAAACGAGTTTATAGCGACATTCTCATTCATTTTATACAATAGTTTTCTTGTTGACCCATTATCTGATTGTGATACAGTGAGTTTACTTAAGAGTGTTTTTGTACTAAATTCATGCAAACAGGAAACCCCTTGTTTTACGTTTTGCAATATCGCCATCATCGCAGATATACTCTCTTTTGGTATGTAAATATATTTAAGATCATTCATCTAATCGAAATTAGTAACATTAGGTCCTTTTATACTCAGCATTTTCCGACAATCTACATTTCAACACAAAATTTGTTAATAATTTCCTACTGTCTTCTTTCAACATGCTGTCGTATAATAAAACAGAATCTATAACTATTTTTTAGAATTTATTCGCTTCCATTCATACTTGGTATAAGGCTAGCAGCTAATTTTAAATCAAAAGAATCAATCAGTTATTTTATGCTCTTTTCTTCCTCTTTAAAATACTTTATATTCCATAATACCTCACTTTTAGCAAGTAAAATTAAAACTAAAATTTTCCCATACCTCTACAAATTTCTTGTTTTTTTTTTGTTATACGTAGGAAGTGCAGAACAGAAGGATGCCCGGTGCACCCAACAAGTGTGTGATTTTTACCCACCAAACTCCACGCCCTGTTGGGATTGTATATTGTTGGGAGATTGGTGAGTTTGTTTAAAGGAGGCTTTAGGATTTGTCATCCTCTTCAG
>WYDF02057400.1:0-11875 GCA_009867245.2 Adranes taylori
ATAAATTCTATGTCAGTCGTACATGAGAACACTACAATATTTTCAACAAAATCATTGCACAGTATAAATGGCTCTTTATTATTGGTCTTTAAATCAGAAGAATCTAAGAATTTTTGCACTTCCTCCATTAATTTGGGCAATTTTGGCACTAATTGTAAACTAGCATGATTAATGCTATTTCTTATATATTTAACATCAGTTACCGATATTGTTTCTAGTACATTTATTTTCTTATCTAATTCTTTTCGAATCAATTTCGCCGGTTTGGCGTAAATATCTTCCTGGACTCTCCTTTTAACAGAGTTATTTACTCTTTGTCTGATTATCAATTCTTCGTTACTGTCATGATTGTGAATAATTGTGCCAGGATAATACAGGCAAAGACAACTAATCTTTGTTTTTGTAAAATTAAGCAGTTTTAAAGTACTTAATTAGAAGAAGCTATATTATTCATTTAGCATCATAAATATTAGTAATGAGTCGTTCCTAAAAGAAACTTTTTCTTATCTCGGATATGTTTGGAACGCGATATACCGCAATTTCATCTGAAGAGTTATGAAGAGTTCCCATTTATAACATACAATATATTGAATGAATGAGTTTTTTTTTATAAATTTGTTTTCACCACCATCTTTTTTTTTTCCGATAGTTCATTGAATAACTTAATTATAAATAGACAAATATTTTTACCTCGAACGCATTAACATAGTGTTCTACCCTCGTAGAAACATTAATAAGAGAATATTTAATTATACACGCATGAATTGTATGCGATGTAAGCGGGCATCGGACACATTTCTATACAGCGCACAAAGTCAGCATACTTATTCCGCGTAACACATAATAATGTACCATGCAACACACTTGCATAGTTCATTATTCATTATGCGTCGAACCAGGTCCAGTAGAAATGAACAACAAACGAAAGCATGAACAACAAAGGACAATATGCATGAATATCGCACCAACCTGAATATCGCACCAACCTGCGTCGTTGAGTTGAACTTTGATAAATGTCACTCATTTTGATTTATATAAAGTAAACTTAAAAGTTATATCTGGATATTATATACAAATTGTCGTTTAACACGCTGACTCCGGATTATACCACCGGTGGTAAAGGACTGTTGCTCCGTCCCTGTTACTTACCCATCCATTCTCTTCCTCTTTATTATATTTCATGGCTTCCAATTATGCATTTTTCACAATCTTCTCACCCATACATAACATTACTTTGTGTTCAAATCGTATCATCTTCTTCACACCATATACCCAACATTTTACTTAATTCAATTCTTGCAGCACAATCTCACTCGGCATTCATTTTTCTATTCTTAACATCCTCTTCATATATCTCATTATCATCCCTTCCGATTCATTCCTCTCTCTCACCGCCCTCACTTCTGCACCATATAACATACTACTCCTGATACACACTTTCATTATCATCATCCTCATCCTCACCGAATCTCCGAACTTCTTCTTCTACACAAACCTCATTCTTTCTACCGCCACCTGTACTTTCCTTGCTAACATTCTGACATGCTCATTCGCAGATCCGTTTCTAATTACCATATACCCCAGATACTTTATATTTTCTACCTTCTCAATCGTAGCTCCATTCATTAAGAATTTGTCGCTCTTGCTATCTTTCCCTGCCTTTTAGCTTTGCATTTCATCCTTACTGTTTACCTAATACACAACATCATCCGCATATCTAAGTGATCAAAGCTTTTCTCTTCCTATTAAGACACCTCCTGCTTCACCTTTCCCCAACACCTCTTCCAAATCCGACAGGAAAATATTAAATAAACTCCCACTTAGCGTACATCCTTGCTTCACCCCTCTATTTACCTTGAACCACTCAGACATTCACTCTCACTTCTGTAGTTCATATAGACATATAGACTATCACTCCATATAGATATATAACTCTTTTACACATCCTTTCAGAGATCCCAACTTCTCTCATTTTCTTAAAAAAATACATTTCTCACAATTTTGTCTAACTCAGTCTTCAAATCTCAACTCAGTCTTCAAATCTAATAGTAGATATAATTTCCTACCCTTGCTTAATTAACTCTTTATTCATAATATCGTTTAGAGTAACTATATTGTCAGCGGTGCCCTTCCCCTTGACAAATCCAGAGTACGTTCTTGACAGAACGTTGTTTTTTCTATCAACTCCTTTTCCAATGTTCTGTTTAATACCCTGGCATATACCCTATAAACCCCTATAATTATTCACATCCATCTCCATTCTTATGCAATGGTATTACCTCTCGTCTTTTCCAATCCTCTGGTACTGACTCATTACGCATACAAAGCCCATTTATCTCGCTTGTGAAAGCTTGCATCCCTTCATCATTCAGATTCTTCCATACTTCCACTGGCATTCCATTAGGCCCTGCGACACTCCCTGCCTTTATCTTTTTTATCTCCACTCTAATCTCATCTTCGCTAATGCATACTTCACTATTATCTATTAGTGTATCTTCCTCTATACTATCCGTACTCTCCAATTCATCCTCCGCATCTACCATTCCCTCTCTGCATTTATTCTCCCATTCTCCGAATTTTACCGCCAACAGCCGCACCTCCATCCTTAGTCCCCTCGTGTTTTTCTCACCATGCTTCTCAGAGAAAAATCCAAACAAACCAGAA
This sequence comes from Adranes taylori, assembly GCA_009867245.2. Taxonomy (NCBI): domain Eukaryota; kingdom Metazoa; phylum Arthropoda; class Insecta; order Coleoptera; family Staphylinidae; genus Adranes; species Adranes taylori. The sequence goes on from WYDF02057400.1 coordinate 2,665, forward strand.
TGCTGCTTGTACTCTAAACGACTTATTATTATATATTTTGATGCATAATAAATAACAGTTATTGAACGAATAGATTTATATTTGGACATAATTTATATCAAATTTATACAAGTTGTTTTTCAAATATTTTCAGAGTAACTAAATAAAAATCAGAACTTCACTTATTAAAACCTTTTGATTCTAGGCACGCCCAGTTACAAGGCCCAGCAAATGTTTTAGATGTTTTGGGGACATAATTAACTTTTCGTGTGAAACTAAATAAATAGCTTTAAAAAAATATTTAGTAATTAAAGACAACTTTACTTACATGGTAGAAATTTTTCCTTCTTTCATATATTACCTATTTTATCGTTTTGGATTCTCACTATTATTCCCCACATAAAATCAATATCCATGTGCTTTACTACAATTGTAAACAGATTGATTTTGTATATTCTTAGATCGAATTACTTGAATATAAATATTTGAAGAAGGATAAAATTGTAGGCATAACAGGGGAATGAATAGATAAATAAGTTATATTTACAAAGGTTTTTCTGCATTAGAACATTTTCAAAGCACTATGAAAAAGTATTCCAAATAGGAAAAATGAAACAATGTAACACATAGAATTTAATTTTAATATACTCCGATTTCGCACATTTTAATAATTATTTCAAATACAAATACAAGTTGTGTTATATCCATTACGTTTTACAGGTGCGCCTGAGTTATGTTTGCATATGCACATATTCACAAAATATATACAAGTGTTAATTTTATTGTACTTTGAATGATATATATATATATATATATATATATATATATATACATATATACATCGCGTCCGGTTCTACCAAGGTTATATCTCAGTGGTAGGCATTTCAGTTTGCCAACGTTTCGCCAAAGTCGCATCTGACATTGTCGACGCTTAGAAAAAGTCTGAAAACTTATTGTGTGATGCGGATAGCATAAGACCTTGTACCTCTCCTTTCTATGTTGGCGCTTGTCATGCCTAGTACGGTGTTCTTTATTAATGGTGGTCGTATGCTGGGTGATTGAATGGATGCTAATTGTGGTCGTATTATAGATTCATTTTTGTCTGGTTCATTTTGCTGTAATGTATTTGTTGTTTATTTTCGCGGTAAGGATGTAATACAAGTTTCCAAGTGTTAGAAATGTTTTCGTTGTCATTTCCTTTGTTCATAGTGTTAATTCGTTTTTGGATTTCCACGGTTTCTCTAGTAATTCTCTTGCTAGAGTGGGTTTCTGTGGCCATCGTTCTAAAACCCATTGTACTTTTCAGAAATACTATAGCTTTATAAAAACACAATAAGTTTTCAGACTTTTTCTAAGCCTCGACTATGCTCGAGATGCGTCTTTGGGTAAACGTTGGTAAACTGAAATGCCTACCACGCGAGATATAACCCTGAACACAAACAACTACTCATCAAATTACACGCGCGGTAACCTCAATTTTCAAATTATACACCTATACGGGGAGAAAGTATTTAAACAAACCCGAAAGTATGAAAAACTGGAAACCAAATTATGAAAATTACAGTGGAACTTACTTTTTTGAATCGTAGCAGAGACAACAAAGTCGTGCCCACCGTTGCTAAGTTATCTTTCTACAAAACCACCTTGGCAAAAAACGTAGTTAAACATTCCTTCTCCGTATTTCTCAGCGACAAACTTTCATGAATTGTTCTTTTGAAAGTATCATGGAATGTCGCCCAGTTTTCGTATATCCCGTTAAGTCTTGAAATCGTTAATTTTGATTGTTTTTTCTTTGAAGGGTTTGTCTTTTTCCTTTAAGCTTTAGTTAACTCTTCAAATTTGTTTTCTACTCCCATCTTTAAACTCTTTAACTCTTCCTTGATTTATTTCCATATTTTCTTCTGAAACTCCTGCTTTTTTTGCTTGCCTTTCTATATCCCGGTATAATTCTTCAATGAACTATCTTTTCGATTTCTGTCTTCAGTTTCCAACTGTTCCCTTTCACTTTCTGCATACTTTCTTCTTGTTTTCTGGATAATCCACCATTTCATTGAAACACATCCTCCATGAACGCTGTCGTGTTACTCGAATTAAACTTGAGTAGGGCTGGTATTAATTTAAGCTTATTTTGTACTAATATTCGTTCTATGAATATTAGAAGATTCTGTCTAAGAATATTAGAACAAAAAAAAATATTTGTGTGGAGATTGGGTCATCATCGAGAACTCCAGAAGCAACTTACAAGTGGAATGGCAATATGTGTATCCGGGGCATAATATCTAATTTTGATCCGTAATCAATACATTATTACTTAGATACTATGAAGAAAAATCTTAAACCTATTAATAAAAGTAGAAATCAGTAACGAGTTGGCGGCTTTGGCAACAAACGCAACAAAAACTAAAATGATAGTTAAGAGAAATTTAGAAAGAAACCGTGGAACAAGATCAATGAATGAAGTAGTTGTAACGTAGCACGTTACTGGGCTAATAATGTAACTGATTGAATACGGCCTAGATAATATATGAAATAATAATTCGTATTGATATTAAGAAAGCATGGGACATTGTCCTACCCAAAATATAGTTTTAATCAATAAAGTGTATGCATGAAGTAATAATGCCCGTGTATTATAATAAGTAGTGAGAGAAAGTCAGATTGTTAAATTCATTTCTACTGGTTAAACTGTGATCCACGTGCATGAGTGATGTGTGGAGTAGCGACGGGTGTTTAGAGACATAGCCAAGATGGACCATATGGCTATGCAGCGTACGTGCGTAGGATGAGTGGGGCAGACGCACGGGACCATAGGCAAGACAATCTTAATGAGTATGACCACACACAAATTAATTTTGTGTGAGCAGCAGTCTGATATAAAAGGGAATTTTCAGATAGATTTGAGTACAATCCCAAGAGGGAGAGGAGTTTTAGTGGGTAAAAATCCCACACTGTTGGATGCAACAGGCATCCTTCTCCTTTTGAAGGTTTCCCCACTTCTTACGTAAAAAAAAAAATAGATTTGATGTAGTCCTTCTCCGGTCTTGAATACACAACAGCAGAAGCAGCAGAGAGTTGTTGGTTGGCCGAACCAAGAAAGCAGTAGACGAGAGAACAGTTATTAGTGCCGTACGAAGTAATCAGTCCGATAAGAGATTTGAGCACCGCTACTGTTTGAGTGGCGACTTCTGGCTTTTGTCTCTCCAGGTCACTCGGTAACACACTGTTGTACTGTGTGATACTTGTGTGTACGATTCGGACTTGCGTTAGGTTTAACCGTAAGTAGTAAGATCGCGCTGTACACGATATTACGCAATTTCCTTATAGTGGAAATCCCGGTGTTTGTCAGTGTCGATCGCTCAGTAACACGCAGCTGTACAGTGTGGTACTAGGGTGTGCGGTATTGACTTACATTATGATTAGGCACGCAGTAAGTAGTAAGAGCGCGCCGTACGCGATATTGTACAGTGTGGCACTAACGACAATAGATCAACGGAATTTAATTCATATGATACTCTCTTAAGTCAGAACATGTTTTCTTATACTTGTTTTCATTTTTTGTTTAAAAATATCCATCTTGATTTAAAAATTACAAATATATGTGACTTTGACGAATCGGCACACTGAAATGCCTACCGCGCGACATAACTACTTATCATATTACAATCGCGGAAACCTCATATTTCAAATTATATATATATATACTTATATATAAACGTCTAGCTTTGTCCGTCCGTCTTATTGTGTGTGTGTCTGGAACGCTTTGATACTTATTATATCAGGCATTTATGCGCGAGTGAGATAGTTTGTACTTTTGTAGTACGTACGAATGCTGCATTAAAATAAACATGAATTACGTTTAGGTTACATTCTATACTAGCAGTGGCGTGCATTTAAATTTTTTATTATGTTAGATTATATTATATAACTTAATTTTCTACTTTACTCTGTGTGAAGTGTGAATTACGAAAAACGCCTAGATATATATATATATATATATATATATATGTTTAAACTGATACATATGAAAATAAATTAATATCGTTAACTATAACAAAAAAAATCAATTGATACTTTGTAAGAATTAAGTACATACATAAAGTTTGAAAGCAGTAAATTTCTTTTCACATGAACTACTTATACAAAATATTCAATCAATGTAACCCTCAAAGTTATAAAAATGTTGCATTGAAAATCGGGTTAAGGACACCGTGCACATACTGACACACGCTACACTGATTCATGATTAACGTGATTTACCTTCATGCATGTTTAAGACTTAATAGTAATGTCATTATTTCTAAATGTCTCGGTTACGTTGCTAGTTTTCGTTCAATAATCCGTATAATAATAATAACAAACATAACAATACCTACTGCATCAAGGTAAAAACATTTCAGCAGGGTTTCCATTCTGTTTTTTTTTTCCAAGGTATTAAATTAAGTTTTTTGCTACCATCATATTTTTTAATATGCTCTACGTGTGCGTAGAATGTTATAGGCATAAAGTTTCGTTCTTGAGAAATAATTTTATCACTCTTTATGCTAAAATTACTTCGTATCTTTTATTTCCTCGGTGCTTTCCATTTAAGTAATCTAGATCATATCCCTTGTTTTGCCTACTTTTTTATTATATACATAAGATGAATTACATACACAAGTTATTAATTTTAACTACGATAGTTAGTGCACTTATAACAAATATCTTTAAGACTAACAGTAATAAAGATAATAGGGAATCAAACCATTCACCTTTCAATTTCTGCTCCGTTTTACTTATGATCTTGTATATTAATTTCGATTTATTGCAGTAAGCGAAATACTATATTTAGAAAGTCTAAAGTCCCACTCATACTTTCAAATTTAGTTTTAACTTAACTGTAAGTTTAAATTCAACGATATATACAACCCGATATCGTATCACACGTTAATACTTAGGGATGAATTATAAGTATTAATTCAAAAAGGACCCTAGTGGTGAATTGTAAATGGTGAATTGGCCTTAGTGGTGTATTGGCTCAGGGAATTGGAAACAATGTGACTGATATCTATAATTATTACTAGCGGACACGGCAAACCTTATTTTGCCCCGCCTGGTCCTCATATGTGCCTACGTCGCCAACAGCTCCGCTGGAAATGGTCAAATTGCTGCGGCTCTGCCGCAGGCAGTGACATAAGCTAATTGACGCGGCTTGTACGCGTCCAGCGACATGGTTTTAATTCCGTGGCTTTGCCGCGACCAGCGACATCACCTAATTGTCGCGACCAGCTACATACCCTGATTGTCGCGGATTTCTCGTGGCCAGCTCTCCTATTGTCGCGACCTGCGGCAGCATGCTGCAGCGCCATCTAGTGGCGAGGTACAACAAAGTGGATAGCATAAACATATTCTTTGTACTCAAATACCTATGTATGTAAATTTTAATGGGGATCCTTTGAACAATGTAGAAGCATTTAGTGAAGAGTTACAACAATGGGGTAGCATAAAAACCTTCTCTATGAAAAAATACGTATATGTACCAAATTTCATGATGATCGTTCAAACAGTGTCGAAGTCTTTTAATCTCAAACATATAAAGTAATTTATTTAGTACACAAATATATATAGGTTAACACCTCCACCCCTCTCTCTCACACACACACAAACACACCCACACAAACACTAACACTCACTCACTCACTCACTCACTCACTAATTTCAAATTCCCATCTATCATTTCTACCAATTGTTTCCTAAGGAGATCTAATTTTTTGAATGCAAATTATTTTCAACTGGAATTGATGTACGTGAAATTAGAGAGCATGAGTGAATTTTGCGTATTATAACGCGGTTGCTTGGGTAGTCTTAGAGAATTAGAAATGAAATAGATAGTTTTACCTGTGTAACAAAAGTTGTGGAATTACGTATGTATCATTAGATATTTATAATAAACATTAACTAGCATAAACGTTTTATTAGAACTATAAGTTGTATGTAACCATGGTAATTTCACAGACGATCGAGCTACAATCTCGGTAACCTCTAGGTTCTATAAGCTAAAGTACGCGGCAAGAATGGGCCCCCAACCCTAACTAAGCTAGGCCAAACTAAGGCGGATCACTACAATACGTTACGAAGATACAGAATTTGTTGAAATTTGTTGACAAGTATTGATGATGACTTTCGAAGTTTACTGGGTATAGCCATCTTTTACGAGGGCTCGGTGGGAGTGGCACATGGCCTAAAGTGATTGGTGGGATAGGCGAACCTGATGTTGATGGAGAATCTTTCTGTTGATGGAGAATCTTTCTGTTGATAGACTACTGGTATCGATACTGGTCTGCCTAATTTAAGGCGCGGAGCCCCCGGACAACGTGGATATCTGAGTAAAGGAGAATGGAAACAACAGATATTTTGGAACAATGCTTTATTCATTACTAGAGAATGAACCAGAAGATTGAACATCCGCATTGATACAAAAAATTGTAAAGATTTACGAGATGTTTATAAATAGTATGTCTGAGCAAATACAGTATGGATGAAGTATGGAAAATCAGAGAGTAGTAGCGAGGTTCAGGAGAGGGAAAATAGGTACTGGATGAATGAGGATGAGAGAATATGTAAGATATGCGAAAAAAGGGAGGAAAGATGGGAAAATTGAGTAAAGGAATGTGTGATATTGCCTGAGAATATAGAGGTTAGTTTGGGCCATAAATTAGGTATTGAGGATCATGGAGAAGATTAAATAGGAAATAAAAAGGAAAGGAGTAAGGAAGCTAGAAACAAAAAAGGCAGAAAAACGGAGAAAAAATCCTTCTCGCTTACTGAATTACGTTATACGTATTACGTATACGTTATTAAGTTAGATTGATGTTGGGTTTACGACAATTTATCTTTAGTTTTATTTTTAATGTTATTTGGTATGTTCATTTTTATTTTTAATATTATTTGGTTTAAAAAAATGTTTTGTTTTTGGGCTTTTTGTTAGTTTTTGTTCACTTTTATATCTTTTACGTAAGAATATGTAAGAATTTGTATTTTTGTATTTATATGAAGTAGATTGCAACAGGGACCCGGACAGTTGTTTTGATTTTCGTTCCGGTTTTCGTTACGATTCGGCAAAGAAAAAATATATTACATCAGTTCCGTTTTCGGTTTTCGGTTCAGTTCGTGTTTAAATATTAGAAAATTAATGTCAATACACCCACACCGCCCATATTTTTTTATACAGCTTTTCGTTATAACTTACGGTGTTCACATACATAATTAAAATGCCAAAAGCGTATATTTTCCCATACCAGGGCAGCAAGCCCTCTGAATTATTTTTATAGCAATAAAAACTTAAAAACAAAATTACATCAATTTAATAAAGTTATTACATTATATTTACTTACATACTTAATTCCTTTCGCTCTTATCCAGATTGTAGGGTTCGACGACGTTTCTCCAGTGCACTCTATTTCTAGCGAGGACTTTCAGTTCTGCAATGGTCTTTCCTTCCTTCTTTGTCTCTTCATATGCAGTCCTTCTCCATGATGTCTTTGGTCTTTCACGTTTCCGTTGATCTTTCACAAAACTTGTCTCGCCATACCATCCTGGTTTTACCATCCTGGCCATCACCAATCCACCTCCATTTTCTTCTCTTGATTTGAATAGATATGGATTTCTCTCTCATTTGGTTCGAAAGATCTGCGTTAGATATCACATTTGGCCAAAAATTGATCTGTTAGACTTCTTTTTGGAGCTGTTTATTTGGGATAAGTTTGTAGTTGTTTGTTTGGGATTGTATATTAAACATCACTAATCAAGTATTGAATAAGTATTCAAGTATTCGATAAGTATTCAATCATTTTGGCATTTATGCTGCGCAAATTCATTATAACAAACTTTTTATTATTCATTAATATTTTATTTACTTATAAAATTATTAAATAAAAATTATTAAATATTAAATAAAAATATAAAATTATAAAAATAAAGGAAGAGGGTGTTTTGTGTGTTAATATATGATATTGGTAATACGGGAAGTATACAATTCAATTTGTTCGTTTAAGAGATTACAATTTTGTGTTATGTGTTTTTTGATTTCTATTGCTTCTAAAATATCTAGTTTTTTACTTTTACTTTCAACATGTAATAAATGGGATTGTCTATGAAGTTATGATTATGTTCATTCAAATGTGTTGCGTAGTGTGAATTCGATTTCTTTAACCAAAATGATATGCTGTGTTCCTTAAATCTAGTGGCAAAACTTCTTCCCGTTTGGCCAATATATAAGGCATCACAATCTGAACAACCCAATTTATAAACTCCAGAACTACAGATTTTGCTCCTTTTTGTTTTTGAGTTGTTAATATACTTACTTAAATTGTTGTTAGTTTTGAATGCTATGTTGTATTTTTGTTTTAGAAATTTGGTTATTTTATTTACTGGTGTACCTATGTATGTTATGGTTTTGTATGGGTTTTGGGGTTTTTCTTTTGAGTGTGGGTAGATTAAATTTTAGGATTTGTTGAGTCTTTTTTGATGTAAGATTATGATAAGCTACAAGTTTTTACGATTTTGGGTGCATTGAAGTGAATTGTAGTAGCTTCATGTGTAGGTTTGTGAAAAATATGAAATTCGTGTTTGGCTTGGTTGCTACTAATTTTCTCTCTTAAGTTAGTTAAACTCAACATTCTGAGGATGCCACTGTGTTGGTGAAACATGTAAATAATAAATAGTTGTTTAAAAAAAGTGCATTTTAATTTAATAATTTTATAAGTAAATAAAATATTAATATATAATAAAAAAGTTTGATCACTATAAGGTTCTAGAGTAATAGATCGAGAAGTTTGGAATGAGATAGGGGAAGTGCTTGATAAATTAATATTGTTGGATCTGAAATTTGAGTTCTAACAGTCTCCGCAATGTTTCCTTATGGATAGATAGTATATAATAAACACGAGATTACTGGAATATGGAAACACAAATATTGTTGAAATTTTGATATAACGTGGCATTCGAATACGCGCGTGGGTTTGTATACTTAATGCGGGAATACGGGAACATGGGAATACGGGAATATGGGACTACGTGAAATCTGTAATATGGAAATACGGGATTACGGGAATACGTGAATAAGGGAATACGGGAATATGGGAATACGGGAATACTGGAATACGGGAATACGGCCATATCACAGGCCACGGCAATTAGGCCATATCGCTGGCCGCATCAATTAGGCCATGTCGGCATTTCATATCAGACTGAGATT